>JAFVLL020002495.1:0-52078 GCA_021397915.2 Tor tambroides | reverse complement strand
TGCTAAACGCAGATCAATACACGGCCCTGAAACAGAGAATGTCCATGGTTTAAATAGTGTGAGTGTGAATGAGTGATCAGTGGGATCAGGTGTGTCGTCAGTGCAATGGATTGTGGGAAATGCAGTCCAGTGTGCAATTTGGTGTAAGAGTCCGTGTGGTGAGTTGGTGACATCTGGTGGCGAATAAACGGAAGAGCAAGGCCAGGATTCGTGACAATATGCACAATTTAATGATTATTAAAAACATTTTGATTTAAATTTGTTATACTACTGAACTGAGTAAATGTTAAAAACAATGAAATATTGTTTAAGTACAGGCTGTTATTGTACTTTTAAGACGTCTTTATGTAAATGACCTCTGTTATGATTTAATTTAGTAAAACATTTATTTTATTTCAACTCAAAATGAATTCTTTACTGTCAAATGAGAATTGGACTTAGGATGCGGAATACTTGGGTACGAATCCTGTGAAAATCATGACTCACGATGAAAGAGCTGAACGATGAGAGATTGAAAAACAAGCTAAAACAGCAGGCTTGCGATTGCTTTTTTATGTCACATTTGCTTTTGTTCATACTATCGGGTAGGTTTAGGTGTAGTTCAGATGGTACGTTATTTTAAAACATCACGGAGCATTAGACTTATAGCGCCACTCAATGGACATTTCAAGTCAGAACTGTGATGACACGTACAAAACCAGCGTCACATAAAACGTACAGTATGTACATTCATCTCTTTCAGGGAAAAAAGATTAACACTCTTTTAGCGCCACTCAGTGGACATTTCACATCGAATATGTCATGAAACGTACACGCCGATACGTATTTCACGTCTCGCAAAAAAGTTCCCACAGGTACGTTTTCATCATGAGATCAGGTTGGATGATGATGATGATTTAATAATAATAACTGACCATCAGTTATAAGTCAGATGCTAGTGCCACCAAAAATGGTTTTCTAACATATTAGTCTAGAGCTTTTCACTCACTCTCAGTTTCACATCATTAATCCTGTACATTGGCTTTTTGGTATTGGGGTGTATGTTTATCCAATAATGCATGTTGTTCCCAGAGATAGGAACGTCTAAAATTAATTACAGTCTAGACAGCCTGCCCGTCAGACAGACTGAGAGAAAAAAAGAGAGAATGAGAGAGCGAAAGAGGAAACAAATGAAATTGTTCAGATAGATGAGTGATATCACACACCGCTGCCCTCCAGCATCAGATGCCCAAAAGTTCAGACTTCAGAAGTTCATTCAAATATTAAAATTTAAAAGTGAAACCCAATGGTAATAAAAATATTCAATGAAAATGAATAGTGACCAGGGGCTGTCAATTTCCAAACATGACAAAATAAAACATATCTATATGACTCATAGTTAGGGGTGTCACAATATGAAAACAGTGATATTTAAAATATGAAATATAGATATTGTGTTGATACTACACATACTATAACACTGTAAATAATAATTCAGCACCAGTAACTGGATTATCTGGTTGACTCCGCCTCCCTACACTCGTATTTTGAGTGTGATTCATTGGCCAACAAAGAGAAAACAAAAACAAAGTTAAAGATGAGTTTGACTAATAGGATTTTTTCCCCCCTCAAAATTTCTATAGATATTGCAAAAATACTCTTATTGTGAATTCTTAAAATCTGATATTGTGACAGCCCTATTCATCATCTCCTGACCTAAAGCCATATGATAGTTTTGTGAGTTAAATTTTGATAAATTTACGTCATTACTCTTCTCCATCGCAACTCTCAAAGCTTATTCATGTTCGCAAATATTTCAAGCAGAGCTGGGTAGATTACTTACAAATTGTAGTCCATTACTTATTCCAAATTATAGGACACAAATTGTAGTTAGTAACATAATACATTACATGTTTTAGGTAATATAATCAGACTACTTTGTGATTACTTTTAGATTACTTTTAACCTAACGCATTTATCACATTGATTTAAACAGAATGATCTTGTACCATATTGATACAAAAATACAAAGAGTAAGAAAATATATTCAATTACTGATTCCAAATTACATGACAAAAATTGCAGTTAGTAACATAATCCATTACCATTACGTGTTTTAGGTAATATAATCAGACTACTTTTGATTACTTTTAGATTATTTTTGACCTAACTCATTTATCAGATTGATTTAAACAGGATAATATTGTATCATACTGATACAAAAATACAAAGAGTAAGAAAATAACATGACATTACATTATTAAGGTTTCCGAAACTGGGCTTCATAAAAGAAACTGCAGAGGTTTTTTGAGTTTAATGAAAAGCTAATTATTAAATGATAAAAATGTAAAATTAAAATAAATCATTTTAAAATACTATCAATCAAAATAAAACCTTACTAAAAAATAAATAGTTTATTTGTTTACCTGCATGTCATGTCATGAAAATGCCAATGCCTCTATCAACTATAGAGGGTTAAACATGACACGTCGTAAGATGCATCACGTCAGCTTTAACACAAATATTGCCAAACAAGATTAAAATCACAAAAGGCTATCAAATCGATTTCAGAGAACAAAATATTGACATTCAATTATATACAGTCTTAAAAATAAAGGTTACAAAATAAAGGTTTTCATAGCAATAAAAGAACCATTTTGGGTTCGTCAAAGAACTGTGAACCATTTTTTTTCTTCTCGTGAAGAACATTTTAAGAATCTGAAGAAACATTTTCCACTATAAAGATCTTTTTGTGCAATGGAAAAGCTCCATGGATGTTAAAGGTTTCTCATGGAACCACCGATGCCATTAAAGAACCTTTATTTTTAAGAGTGTAGCTTTCATCACTATTCACTTTCAGTATATGTAAAAGAGCAGCATGAACATTCTGCTGAAGTTCTCCTTTCGCATTCCATGTAAGCAAGAAAAGTATACATGCTTGGAGTTACATGTGGGTGAGTAAATGAAGAGAGTTTTCATTTTTGGGTTCAAAAATTCATCTGCGTCACCGCTGCACGAACGCCAGCAGAACAGTGACAGTGACGGAGGAGGTGTGTGGCGCCCTGTGTGCGTATAATCAGCCCCGTCTCTCCTCTTTAATAGGGGCAGGACGGGGCTATGCAACAGCTGCTGTCAAAACCAAATTATCCAGCCAGAAAGATGACCGACCCTGCCCTCTCAATCAACCCCCACACTGGCTCTCTGCTCTGGGTCACGATCGGCCCGGCGCCTCCCTCTCCTCTCTGGAGTGTTGGGGGTTCATACCTCACCTCTCCTCCTCTCCGTCTGTCACTTCATTTTCGAGAGTAATTCATTTTTCACACGGCTAAATTGTTCCACGTCGGAGACTGACCCAGCTCTGTTCTAATCTACCGGATTGACCCGCGCTAACTCTGAGAGAGCGGCTAAACAAAGATGCCAACTCATGTATGCACGGGCGCACACGTGCAGCCCTAATGCCTGGGCACAGCGATGCAAATGGGTCTGTTGTGCTAACTAGACTATTTGGTGTAGCATTGACACTGCACATTCGTTCAACACTATCCTTCAACAATTGCTTATTTGATGTACGTTCAATCACTCAATTATTAATTGATCTGTACTGAGTTTCTTTTATGATGGTCTCATGTGTCAGTGGGTTTTACAAGGAATTATAAAGTGGAAGGACACTGAATGTTGAAAAGGAGAGTGTGACAATGAAAGAAGAGAGACTGAAATTTGAGTACGGTCCATTTCTGGCTGCTTAGACAGGGAAAAAAAAATCTGACTGACATGTAAAGTGACTAACTTTGGTTTGGTTTGTTTTTAGTGTCAGGTTTATCTGAAATAGATTCTACCACAAAAATAAACCAGCCTGGACATAAATTCATTCAAATAATTCTATGGCTGTCACCACGAATGGCTGGGGAATGGAATAAACTGAAAAATAAACTGGAAAATGTGAATAAGCTTCAGGCTTCAATTTTTGTCTGTCCAGAAGTAATAAGTAATGATTATCTCAAAGACATAACTCAGACAACAAAGCAGAATATACAGGTCTGTTTGTCTAGTTGAATTTCTTTTGTGTGTTAGTATAGTCACAAGCATTCTTTGAAAGCTCTGGTAATGCTGTTTAACTAAATGCATATTGCTGGTTAAAATATTTAAGAAGCCTAGTGACCAATACCTAAAATATATTGTTGTAATCGGATATGTTAGTCTTGGGTCACATCTGTAGCGAGTTACGAATTACACGCCATGGTTTAATACTTAGTGCATGTTCAATTATAATAGCAGCAACAATTAAAAGTTTCAAAAAAGCAAAATAGTTAGAGAGGCAGTCAGATAAACAGATGCACCAGCATGTAACTATCCTACTGGGATGATACTGAGGCTCATATGGTAATGGGTCATGCAATAATGTGGACCCAAAAGTAATGAGACATCTGAATGCGTATCTAGACCAGAATATGTGAGTGGAGTGGAGTAATAGCAATTTCCCTTCCCCTCTTAATGCATTCTGTAATAAGTCCACTTGAACTCCACTCCGGGTTTTACATTTCCCATTTCTCGCTCGCTCCCCATTCACTGTCTTGAAAAATAGACTTTAACATTAACATGGAACTACACAAATGGTTCGTAGTAAGGAGAAAACGGTTCTTTACACCATAAAAAAGATTTTCCATACTAAGGATATTTTAAAGGGATAGTTCACCCAAAAATGAAAACTTCCCCATGATTTACTCACCCTCAAGCCGTCCTAGGTGTATATGACTTTCTTCTTTCAGATGAATATAATTAGAGCTATGATAAAAAATGTCCTGGCTCATCCAAGCTTTATAATGGCAGTGAAAGGGGGTTGAGATTTTGAAGCCCAAAATAGTGCGTAAAAAGTGCTCCACACAGCTCCGGTGGTTTAATAAAGGCCTTCTGAAGTGAAACGATGCATTTGTGTAAGAAAAATATCCATATTTAAAACTTAACCATAATCTCTAGCTTCCACTAACTGTCGTATGCACGGATGATGTAGGGCGTAGCTGTAGCATAAGCACTGTTGAGAATATACTAGTCTCGCGAAAATCAAGTTTTGTTTACAGTAAAGGAAAACCAGCCTATTGGCTTATATCGAAATCCTCTTTACAAATCCTCGTTTTGTGCTTCTAATTTGTGACCGGTGTTTTGTTTTGCTCTCTCCTTTGTGCTTTCGCATTCGTCACTTGTCCGGACTTTGGACTTCTATCCATATTTTTACCATAAGTGTGGGATTGGCCATTTGCACAACAAATAAAAAGCATGCTACTAGATAATGCAAACTGGTGTTATATTATTTTGTTGTTATCATATTATTTAATGATATCACAAACATTTACTGTGCTTTTAATCTTTTGGTTATTTACCTTTAGCGGCTAATGAATCACATTCACTGGAAATAGCTTACTTCCAACACTGAAAAATGAAGTGGATTAACAATGTGTTTTAAACATGGTGAATTCTTGTTGATGTACGAGCAGCTCCACTCATTTCTCCGCTTCCACTCTGCATTGCTTTGATCTAGGCAGAGGCTGGGCAGGTATTTTTATTGTCCAGTAAAACTGTAAATTTGAACAAATTATGTGTTAATATACTACTTTGACAGAACAGTTAAAAAAAAAAAAAAGTCTATGGCCCGAGATCCTAATTTTATGCCCCGCACACCTACTTCATTTCTGAGGTTATCACTTGACAAGTTGTAAATTAGATAATCACTTTAAACTTTTCAAAATTCTAGAGTTTTTCTCTAGATGATTCCAACAGACACACATACACAGAGATAAAAGTGAGTGGCATGTGAGTGGACCCAGGTTAATTACAGTTCATGATAGAAATCTTTAATGGTTGTCTATTAAAAGGTAATTAGAGGATGTGAGTGTGTCTGATAACTTATCTCAGCACCTTCCTCTGCCCCAGTCTCACTCTCTCACACACATTCACATAAATGATCACGCTATGAAAAGAGCTGAAAAGCAGTGGAAAGAAATTGAATGTTTTTGACAGTACAGGTGTGAAAACTGGCATTTTTAATGCAAATATCTAAAAGTAATGATATGGAATTTTTCTTTCTTTCATTCTTTCTCTTGCTTTTCTCTTTCTCCCGCATGAATTTTTCATCTGCTTGCTGGGGTCTCATGTTTCATTGAAGCTCCTGGTGTCATCCACCAGGATGTTCAACATTATGAACCATATTTTATATATAATGGACAATCAATGATGGCCTACCTTGTATTACACAAACTACAGAATAACAGAGACAGGCCCACTGGTTAGTATCTCAGTCAGAACAGGCAGGAAAGGCAGACAAGTTGTCAAATTTAAGTTTCAAGACCTCTTTCAGCAGGGGACCACAGAAAGGTCAGCTGTCAAGGCTTTAGGGTGGATAAACCCCCCAAAAAGTATTGGGGGTTAAAGACAGATCAAAAGTTTTGACCATGAACAGTATATTAGCTTTGAATTGAGTATTGGCTGTTGACACAAAGAACTTATACACATTTTAGAGTGTTTTGTGGGTTCCAGAACATAATGAAAGGGTAAAATTTGTAAAAAAAAAAAAAAAAAAAAAGGAATGCAACCCGTTCCGTAAATCCTGCTCTATACTTTTCGACAGGAAAACATAAACAGTAGAGTAGATTAAATATGGTCTTTGAAAGCTTAAGGTCGTTAAGGCATGGGTAGGCATCTCAAACATGTTGCTTGATTCTTGTTTTAGGATTAAGAATCAACTTCTAAATCATTTATCTTTAACATATATATTGAGGATATATATTAGCCATACTGCAGTGTAGAAGTTTGAGAGTTTCTTCGTTATTATAGCGTATCCAGTAAAAGATTCTCTTGTTGCATGACTGACTTGGACCACTGACATATCCTGACTGGCCATCATGCCATGGACAACATGGTTGACAGGACATGATATTTGAAGGCTGTGAAATGGGCAAATGATCTGTCCCTTGGAAACTACCAAGGTCCTGGTGCCACTACTGTTTATTAGGTGGCCCTTAAGTGGCCTGGATGTTGGCATAGATTGTTAGGTGGCTGGCTGCAAGACCACCAAATGTCACAAATCCATCCTGATAGATGGTGTGATGCATTACACCTTTATTGAAGCCAGGTGTAATGCTGAGATATGTTGTGGAAACTGCATAAATTTGTAGGACTACAAGAGTCGATCCTGTGTCTTCTTCCAGACCACTGAGGTACAAAATTGTACACACCTATACCACCGGCATATATGATCTTATGGATGTCAAATCAGAATGACCTCTGGGTTGAGTCAGTCTCTGAATTCCTGCTCCCATACGACGCATCCTGTTTGGGATTCAAGAGATGCCTGAGGATCTCCACAGGATTCACCTCGTTCAGTGGTCTTTGAAAGGTCTTCTGTGCTAAAGAGGCAATATCTCCCTCCCTATCGATCAATGACTGAGCATGTTTGGGACGTCATCGGGTAAATCAAGAAGGTCATGCCCTTGCTAAAAATCAAAAATGGCCTTCTGTGGTTACAGGGTTCTGGTGCTTACACTCTTAAAAATAAAGGTGCTTCACGATGCCATAGAAGAACCTTTTTGTCTAAATGTTCCACAAAGAACCTTTAACATCTGAAGAACCTTTCTGTTTCACAAAAGGTTCTTTGTGGCGTAAGAAGGTTCTTCAGATTATAAAAAGGTAAGAAAGAGATGGTTCTTTAAAGAACCTTTGACTGAATGGTTCTTTGTGGAACCAAAAATGGTTCTTCTATGGCATTGCTTGAAGAACCTTTTTAAGCACCTTTATTTTTAAGAGTGTACTCATATTACTGATTCAGAATTCTCTCTTTTTTGGCTCTTAGACTCTTGCTGAGATCACTAGATTGCCAAACAAGCTAAGGAAGAAATGGACTGAGCCATCTACAACCTATCCAGTCCATTAGCCAGCCAATGAAGGCCTAGGTAAACATTTAGGTAGTGGGACAGCTCTTATCCTCTCTTAAAAAAGCTGAAATGGCTAAATGACAAATTCAATGATATATTCTTGCAGATCTCTCGGTGGGTCACTAGATCTAGTATATGACATCATTGAAACTCCAAGAGCCAGTATCAAACAGAAGCCCTGAAGCCATATACCAATAGTTTGCAGGCCGGTAGAAACAAGAAAACTGAAATAACCGGACAGAAGTTATTCAGAAGCCAAAAACCACTCTCTTCTTGATTTTGAAAGGTACTGGAAGAGTTCCACATGCCTTGAATTACTGCCGTCCCAAAAGAGGTGCCACCTCACATCATCAGAACCACTATCTGGAGGCTTTGGCTAATGCAGCCTGACAACAAGAAACTTGTACGAGCTTCTCTGGTTGGCAGGTTATTAGCAGTGATTGTGCCCAGTTTCCACTCAGTATCATGTCCTCTTTCACATGTGGTATGATGATATGAAAGGATAGCTGGAAAAATAGCCTCCATACCCTAGGTGGTCCAAGGTTTCTGCACCTTGAAGACAGCCCTAACTGATGCCATATTATCCACTGGGATTGAAGTTTGGCTGATTAGCCCCTGCTGGTAGATGTTGTAACCACACTATTAAGAGAGCCAATGAGTCAACTTCCCAGGCAACCCACTGATCTTTTGGACTGGATTGTCAAAAATATAGAGTACCTTTTGATCACATCCATAGAAGTACTACTGCATCTCCAAGCGCCTGAACACCAAAGATGCACCTCTTTATGAAGTTTCCATTTTTGTTCCACCTTAACATTTATTGTAATATAAACAAAACCCAGCAAAAACTTTTTAAATTGAAAACCATATCAGCAAACAAACAAAGAAACAAACAAAACAGGATAAAGCTAAAGAGATAAAGCACTCATCTTGGCACTATATATATGTGCAAATAAATGTGTTTTAAGAAAGGTGAACACATTGGACTTGTGGCTTAGTAGTAGGAAATGTGGTTTCAAGTCTGTCAGGGAAATCTTATCTTTTTCCCCTGATTTTGTCATATTTTCACTGGTTCTAAAAAGCAACAAAAAATTTCAGTCCTTCACATTATTTTGGACAGTTGTTTTTTCTTCTTTCCTATTGATCTCTTTTTGTTTCAGTCTTTGAATGTCAATAGTGTTTAAGGTTGATTTGTTACTTTCACATTGCAAGATTTATTTTTAGGTACTGAAATATTGGCCTAGAAAGCGTCAAGACTATTTTCTGCATTTGTGGATTTTGATTGTCTTATAAGCACCTTGTGTGACACTCAGCTACACAGAATAATCAGAGAATAAATTCAATTTCTCTCTCTCTCTCTCTCTCTCTCTCTCTCTCTCTCTCTCTCTCTCTCTCTCTCTCACACACACACACACACACACACACACACACACACGTAAGTGATCTTTCCTCACCTCCAGCATTCATTGATTTTGATACTAAGATAACTATAATCAGATGTAAACATCAGATGTGTTTGCACAGTGCCACACTGAAGAAGGAAAATTATGGGTTGTCAGTGGATTTGGGCCATGTTAATGCTTATATCAGTGCCCTCTGTGTGTTTGTGCAAGGAAAACTACCTATGTTGTTTATTGAATAGATATCTAGACTTTGTTATCGGTGACAAGTGGGTCACCACATATTCTTGTTTAGTTGCCATCTCTACTATTATTCGGCTAAGTTCTTTGAAGCCGTAAAACCTTTAAATATAAAACCTTACAATAACCGAGCAGGGGTGGGCAATTAATTTTCCCAAGGGGCCACATGAGAAATTTGGGTGGTTGCAGAGGGCGGGATCAATACACTTAACTCAGTTCTACCCAGTATATTTTATATCTCTCTATAAATGGAACATTACAATCATACAAGGAAAATGTGGCACACACAATTACACCAGTAGCTAATGAACATTCACAAAAACAGTTTTGAAAATGTGCATTTTTTTGCAGTGTTTCAAAAGCTACCATCACAATTTTGAACAAAAAATCAAGTATTTAAAAAATTATGGACGTGACATGCACAGTCAAAATCTGAAACACACATTCTCATAGAATGTAGTACCAATAGCTATATTGGACCATCTCTTTATATTTTTCTAAAGCACTGAAAATAGAGTCCAGACATCAGTAAAGTATCAGTCTATAAACGATGAGGAAAATAGGATACACATGCGTTACGGACGTGACAAAAAAAAGACCCGAGTTTTTGGGAGACAACGGCCTATTTGTAGACTTTCTGTGCTTTACAATGCACAGCCCAGAAGCAACAATATCTGCCGGATGGAAAGGGTTGGCTATTCACAACATAAAATATAGCCTACATAGGCTATTTTTTTTATTTAAATAAATTTGTTTTTGTGTTTCAGAGAACAAATCAATGTTACGGACGGACATCTGTCCGTTACGGACGTGACAGTTCTGAAAGTGGAATTTATCTGACAACAGAAACGCGTAGCTAAAATGCTTTAACAGAGATGTCTAGCTGGTAGGCTATTTAATAGGGCTGCACCCAACAACTCAACTAGTCGTTCATTTAGGTCATTATTAACTAATCACGTTTATATTAAAGCTAATAATCCAATGAGCTTCAATATATTCCACGCTCAAGCACACGTGGCCTATAAAGTTTGCCACCAAGCACAGGCAAAAGTCGTCTAATGATTATGAATGTGTTGGAAAAAAGGAGATATTTTAATTATTTATTAATTCTCTCTCATCTCCAGAGTAGCCTACTGGATGCGCCTTTAGAGAGAAATGCAACCTTCATACAGATTACAATAATCAGGAAATATTTGTTTTTGAATTGGTTCGTTTAAAAGTAGACATTTTAAACTTTCTATAGATATAGCCTATTTTACATGTCTGTGAGGCAGCCATAAGCTGAGTTTCGGTTCTTTTTTCTGATGCGCTCCAGCTTCAGAGATGGCAGAAAGTGCGTCCTGCTTTCTTTATTTTTGCAAAATAGCATTTTTGTTGTTTTTATGAGTTGCAATCCCATAATCAGTTTTGACTTTGATTTTAAGTTGTTTCATTATCAGGAAACAAAGCAGCTGCCTTGCGTACACCTAATTATATCTATTTGCGATTGAGTTTTAATTCACGAATTACCTCACACGGGCCGGTCAAGCAGTGGCGTAACTTTGCTTTGAAAAGCGGTGGGGACACCGCACAACTCGTTTTGCTATTTGTTTATTTAATAACCGAATTTACTTGGGGACTGAGTTCAGAGTTGAAATGCACTTAAATTTCACTTTGATGTACACACCATCACATTCACAAATGTCAATAAATGAACAAGCAAAAGCGGCGCAACATTTGTATCACAACACATCCAGGGTAGCTAATATCAATCAAAATACGCAAGATAAATATGGTGAACTTACCATTTCAGAGTGTCGTAGCGTATTCATTAGTGCACAATTGTGTGTATTACGGATTCATTCTACTTTGAATTACTGCATATTTTCTCTTATCTGTACAACTTGCTAAACAAGGTGTAACGTCGTCTGTAGCGTGAACGATCAACGATAGATCAAGTCAAGACAAGCCCACAAAATGTTTATATTCAATCAATAATTTGTAGTCTGAATAGCATTATTGTGCATCTGAATGAGGGTTAATTTGTGTTTAGAAATGGTTAATACCTTTATTAATTAAATAATTAAATAAATGAAATTGTTTTGGCGAATCTTTTTACTTTTATTCACGTTTATAAAAGCTCTATTTTTCCTCCCCACCCCACATGTAAAATGGACAACGGTAAGCGGTAAATTCAAACAATACGAACATAGTAAAGAAAATTTGAGGAATCTAGACTAATTATAGGGAAAGGAAACTACATATCCCATGTTTGGCATATCAGCATTATCTCGCGATAGTTCACAACAGACAATAACTTCTCTTTGAGGCAGCTGAAAAGCTTCTGACCGGCGGAAAAATGTGTTAAATGAATGAATTAGATTATGTTGAGAGAGAAGAAGAGTGACGATTTGTAGATAGTTACTTTTCTTTAATACATACCTTACGCAATCTATTTTTCAGTTACTTTTTAAAAGTGGTGGGGACAATATCGAGCCTGGTAAAAAGTGGTGGGGACATGTCCCACCCGTCCCACCCGTAAATTACGCCTATGCGGTCAAGGATAGCCAGAGGGCCGGATGTGGCCCGGGGGCCGTACAATGCCCAGGTCTGATGTAATCATAAACAGTAGCAGTGAGAGTCATAATACATAATCATATGTATATATTTTTTGTTAAAAGGTGTTGTTAAACTGGAACATTATTATATCTATCTATCTATCTATCTATCTATCTATGTATATGGGGCAAAACAAAGTTTGAAGACCATGAATGTGTCATTTGAGTCGTAAAGTTGTCTCAACCACCTTTTAAGCACTGAGATTATTTAGAAATGTCACCCATGTAATTCCTATGGAATTTTCAAGTAAACAGTCCATTTCTAGTATACTTATGGGAATGTTACTAGGTTTACCAGATTTACATAGTAGTGAAAGGAGTTGAAATGTTGGTAATAACTTCACAGAGACACAATTCGATCCACTCTAGTCTTGATGTAAACATACAAAACTGAAGTCTTTCGGCTATATTTTTGGAACAATGTGTATTTGACATTTACTATGGTTTGTTTTTAACCTTTTCTAATTCAAGGTGTATTTGTGTGCGTACTGTTTGAAACTCTTCCACCAGCCCTCTCTCTCTCTTCTAATGTCCTCTACATCCCACGGCTGCCACCAGTAGCAGTGTTACCATGGCAGCTGTCTCCGTTGGTATGCCTCCTTCCTGGCGCTTGTACTGGAGTGGCGATAACAGGCTTGGCAAACTCTGTCCCACCAAACAACCTAGTTTATCAGCAAGCACAGAGGGCCGAGGAAAAAGCTACTCCTTATGTAATCTAGACGGTATAATGATGGAATCTATAAAGGGATATCTGTTACATAAAACAATGGATTTGGTTCTCAGAGCAGGCCCACACATACACAAGCGGTTACTTAGCTATCTAAATGGGGACATGCCACTTCTATTGTTTTTGTATGAAGCTAATCATAATGAATACAGCTTAACCTTAAACCAACCCTATTTAGCAAAACATTTAGCCTTTTTAGAATAAAGAAAACATTTCTGCTTTGTTTGTTTCAGTTTATTTCAGGACTAGTGATGGGACGCCCTGCTCATTTACATTGTTTTGAATAGTTTATGTAAATGAACTAGTTCAAAAAATTCAATTCAATGGTTCTTTTACATCATTACAGTATGTGGCCACTGACATCCTATAGCATTAAAATACTACAATAAATCCACATGTAACACACACTCCTGTTTATTATGGTTTTCCTGTTATTTTTTTTTTTTTTATAAATATTGTGAGTTTGTTGCAGTAGAATTTGATGCAGACATTATTCAACTCATAAAAAGTAATTAGGAACAAATGTACTTAGGAACAAACACATACACATATACATATATATATATATATATATATATATATATATATATTCATTTCCATCATTTTTTTTATATTTAAATAAAACGCTAAGGGCCAGATTTACTAAGCAGGGCAAATTAGCTTGAGCGCAGTTCCATAAAAGGGGAAAATTCTGCGTGTGATTTACTGACAATGCAGATAGCTTCCATAATGACAGCACAATCTACCAAGAGCTGCGCAAATTACCACCTGCTTTAAGGAATGTTTTTTGGGCATTAAATAATAGCACAAATACCAGTAATTTGATGAACGCAAATGTTAATAAATCATGTTGCGTGATTCATTTTAATACTTTTCTCTCAGAAATTTTGTGTCTCAAAGAGGAACTCCTACAAATGCATATTAAGTAAGGTCAGGCGCAAAAATAACTGTGTCCATACCTTTTGAGTGCCAATTCTTCACTGCGCATCTTTAGTAAATCCTGACAGTACTATTTTAACGCCAAAAGACGGTTTGGGCTAGCACAAGCTGTTTGTAAATTTGGCCCTATTTGCACTATTTGTGTTGACAAACGTTTCGTAAAATTTAATGGTTTACATTTTTAAACAAATAAATGTAAATTTTATGTGACTGTGTACGGTAAGTTACTTGTCTAGGGTATATGATAGGCTAGCTCTATGCTAAGCTAGCATGCAAAATGGTCAGCTTGCAAAAAGTGAAATTATGTTTTTTTTCTTCTACAGCTTCAGTTCTACTATTATATGTAACATAATACATGATTAAAGGGCGTCTATTATGCAAAATTCACTTTTACATGTTGTTTGAACATAAATGTGTGTTGGCAGTGTGAACACACAACCACCCTATACTGATAAAAATCCACCCACTGCTTCTTTTTTTCAATAACCATAAATCATACATAGTCTCAGAACAAGGAGTTTGAAGAATCTGTAAAATGTGACATCAAATTTTACAAGCCCTGAACACGACTGTCATATTAGCAGAGACCCCGCCCTGAGTTAAGCACAATGAGACATGAAAGAGAATTTAGTTTAGTACTCACATTCCGTGACACAGCCACTTTCTGTGCATATGTACCATATATCAGAAGTTTAAACTGATATGGCTTTAAAACCTACCTGGTCTCATGACGAAAATGTACCTCTGGGAACTTTTTCGCAAGACATGAAATACGTACCAATAAGCACATATCAATGCAGTTTCCAACACAAATGAACACTAGAGGCAGTAAAACAGTGAGCTTTCCAAACATATCAAGTTTGCTCGGTGGCTCAGCCGGCACAGAATTGGACTTAGGATGCGGAATCCTTGGATATGAATCCCATGAAAAACATAACTCATGATGAAAGAGCTGAAAGATGAGAGATCAAAAACAAGCTAAAACGGCATGCTTGCGATTGTGTTTTTAAGTCACATTCGCTTTTGTTCATACTATTGGGTAGGTTTAGGTGTAGTGCAGATGGTACGTTATTTTAAAACGTTACAGAGCGTTAGACTTATAGCACCACTCAATGGACATTTCAAGTCAGAACTGCGGTGACACGTACAAAACCAACGTCACATAAAACGTACCATATGTATGTTCGTCTGTTCCAGGGAAAAAAAAGAACACTCTTTTATATTTCTCATCGAATATGTCACGAAACATACATGGCGGTACATATTTTGTATCTTGCAAAATTGTTCCCACAGGTACGTATTTCGTTATGAGACCAGGTTGTTTAAAACACAATTTCAGCACGATAGACATGATAATCAAAACCAAACAGATGTTTTAGGCAGAGTATGAGGTACGAGCTGTAAAAGTACAGCCCAGCTCTGGAAAAGGGGTCGAGGGGCTGCAGCTCATTTGCATTTAAAGAGACATGCACGAAAACAACGTGTTTCTGCTTCCACTCAAAACAAGCATTTTCAAAATGATATAATAAATGATATGTATGGTGTTTTGAGCTGAAACTTCACAGACACATTCTGGGGACACCTGAGACTTATATTACATCTTGTAAAAAGGGGCATAATAGGTGCCCTTTAATGGTTAAACATTATTCAGACTACATCATGAAGTGATTTTTTGTAAGAATATTTTTTAGCCAATAGAACTGCTTTGGGGTCTTAGCTGGATCATTTTTTTTTTTTCACTGAAAAGATCCATTGAAAGCAGAAGGACATTTTGTACACCAAAATATAGCTAAGGAAACTCACATATACAAACTCACACATCCGTCTTCTAGCTGTGATGTTGGCTTTTCTAGTTGTTTTAGACCTAGTTGTGACTTCCTGCCCCTTACAAAACCATTTGCTGAACAGAAAGACCCAGAGAGGGTATTAAAAGTTAACACCGGGGTTACTGGTGGCACTGTCTCTCATCGTGACCAAGCACAGTAACCTCTGACAAGCATGTGATCCAAACATTGAGTCCCATAAAACCCTCAGGTCAAGACCACAACCTGAAGAACAAGAACAGGAGACAGAAACAGAAAAAAAAGAAAGTGTAGACCTTAATTCTGAAATGCTAGACAGTGGGCGGAAGTTAAAAGCATGTGCATGAAAGGTGTCGAAACGGAATTCACTGTAACACAGTAGCCGCAGGCCCCATTAAAATCAGGTTTGAGTCACACACAACAGGACAGAGTGTCTTTTATGAAAGAAGTTCAGCTGTGAGCTTTAGATGTGTGGCATAATGAATGAACCAGGCACACTTATGGACTTGTTAGATGTGATGAATTTGAGAAGCCAAGTGTGGTTTATTGAACAAAGTGTTAAACAAAATGTTCTGAAAAATACATAAAGGAAATATGCAGATGATTTTAGCTACATCGTTGCATTGGTTGGTTAGCACAACCCTGTTAGCTGGTAGATGTCATAATTACATCATTTAAATGCAAAATTATTTTTTTGGAAGTGTCATATACATTACCATTTAAGAGTTTTGGGTCAGTATTTAATTTAATTTAATATTTTATGTATTTCATTTCTTATGTATTAAAAAAAAATCTATTTCAAATAAATATTGTCCGTTTTAATGTTCATAAATCAAAACAGCATCACAATTTCCAAAAAAAAAAAAAAAAAAAAAAAAAATTAAGCAGCACAACTGTTTTTAACATTGATAATAATGAGAAATGTTGCTTGAGCACCAAATCGGCATATTAGAATGATTTCTGAAGGATCATGTGACACTGATAACAGAAGTAATGGCTACTGAAAATACAGCTTTGCCATCACAGGAATAAATTTAATTTTTAAATATATTAAACAGAAAGATGTTGCTTTAAATTGCAATAATATTTATCTTTTTTCCTGTATTTTTGATCCAAAAAAAAGAAAAAAAAAAGAAAAAAATTAACATTAAAATATTTTTACAGACCACAAACCCATAACAGTACAGATGTTTTGCAAGTAACAGTTCTTTTTAGTATCTTTAAAGTATCAAATTTTTCCAAAAAAAAAAAAACAAAACACAAAGTTTTCAAAATATAAAATGTGTAAACTCACAAATCCTCAAAAAAATATTAAAATACAAGTCCTTAAATTAAATGAAATTAAATTATTCTTAATACAAAGCACAAAAATTCAAACCAGTTACAGATTCATTACGTTTTTACAATGAAGCTGATCTCTGAAACAATACAGAAAGACATAAAAGAGTGAAAGTGAAGTGTGGCCAAGTATGGTGACCCATACTCAGAAATTGTGCTCTGCATTTAACCCATCCAAGTGCATGCACACAGTAGTGAACACACACCTGGAGCAGTGGGCAGCCAATGCTGCGGTGCCCAGATGGGAGTTCGGTGCCTTGCTCAAGGATCTCACCTCAGTCGTGGTATTGAAGGTGGAGAAAGCACTGATTATTCACTCCCCCCACCGACAATTCCTGCCGTACCTGAGACTCGAACCCGCGACCTTTGGGTTACAAGTCCGGCTCTCTATCCATTAGGCCGCGACTGCCTGATGAGGGTACATCAGGCGAAAAAGAATGAGAGAAAACTAGACAGTGGAAGAGTTCATCTCAGGAAAAAGGAATAAGGAAAAAAGGTCAGAATAAGATAAATAAATAATGAGTGTAAGAGCATGTGAGTGAAAGGGAAGAGGGAAGAAAAAGAGAGAGAGATTTCTCATTCTCTCCGTTTTTAATTGTGCACATTTGCGTCTGTCGTGTCCAAGTCTATAATTTGGAGCAATTCATCAAATGACCATAATCAGTTTTAATCTGGACCCCTGTAAAGCCAAATTACCTCTTCAGATGCTCTGAAGAGCCAGTGCAGAAGCACACAATCCACATCCCCCTCTAAAACACACACACTATAACCTCCATGTGCGTTATACTCATTGCCAACAGAAAGATAACTTTAGAAGGGTCTGTCTATATTTCAGTTCCCTTGAGTAACACAGTTAACAGTCACCATTAACAGACACAACCAAATTAGACCCTTTTTCTGGAGTCCAATCTGGAAAAATTGGCCCCAAAGAACCTGCCAGGTTTGAACCAGAAAGAGACCATGAGGCAGAATAATGTCCACATCAAGTATAGTTTTTGGAAACAACAATGTCCAGTGCAGTGATGCAAAAGACAATAAATTGACAGATGTCACATTCTGATGGATGTTCTGATGCAATATACTTCAATTCCCCCATTTGTCTTTAACAAAATACAATTATTTACAAATATCAAGTGTGTGTGCTGCAAAAACGGCTTCTTAATGAGTTTTTAATTAGCTGAAAAATCCTTTAAAGAAGACAAATTTACTTGAGAAGTAACACTGTGTAAGACATTAAGACATGTTTTGTAGACTGCATCTTAAATATAAGTGTATTCTGTCAGTGGAATAAGATACACTTGTATTAAAAATATATTCTCTGAAAAATAAGTCTTAATATCTTTTAACATGACAATTAGACAAACATGCTTGTTAAGTACAGTATATTTTTGCTGTTTTAACTGATTGCTGTGATTTGTTTTCTTATAACTTTTGACTACTTCATTAGCAACTTGTGGTTGCATAAAGATACTAAATAAAGAGACTTTGAATGTTAATATAACTTTTTAAGGATTAGTAAATCTTGAAAACAAAGGAGTTATATGGTTGTTTGTTGGCAGGTTATGTAATTAACTGTTAACTGAAACTAAGACTATTAAAAATCATTTTGGAACGGAAATAAAGCTGAAAAAAGAGAGATTAGATAGATAGATAGATAGATAGATAGATAGATAGATAGATAGATAGATAGATCTAATTGGAAACATTGTTATCTTTGAAGTCAGAAGAAAGACTGACTGAAGGCCAGTGACTTGGATTTGGATTAAAAAAAAAAAAAAAAAATCCTAGATGTATTCCTGTGGGCCCAAGCCTTGCTTTTAAGACAGAGGAGGAGGAAAATCATTCATCTTATAACTGTTCAGAAGAAACAAGGTCAACCAGTTTAAAAAAAATAAAAAATGTTTTGTGAGGCAGCCACAAAAAGTGCTATTATATATAAATAAACTGGCTTTTGAGAAGTTATTCTAATTTAATATCACTGAATTAATACAGTATGAATACATTACGTTATACCAATGAAAGTCATTCTTGAGGATCAGATCAAGTAGAGAATAAGCTCCTCAATTTGACTTTGTACAGTCCATGAAATTTAAACACCCACTTTTCACCATCCAATCAATTTCTGATGATAAATCCATTAACCGAATTCAATTCCCACCCCACATTTTTTTCCCCTAATTAAATATTCTATTTCTGTCAGAAAACGTCACTTTATTAATAACAGAATTAAATGAATCCCTGTATAATCTCAGTACAGTTCTTATGATAACTCTTCACAACTTTAGTAGTCTCTTTTTAAATAATATTTACATCTTATTTACTGGCCTTACCATATTAATTATGAGTTTGTCAAGACAAAAATAAACGCCATCAAGAAGTGGATTCACTTCAGTGATTATTTATTTGTTCAGCTGATGAAATGACTTCTAAAGTTCCTATAATCAAGCTGGGTACCGCCGCTTTAGCCGTATCAACATTGTAATTACGTATTTTTTATGACAAGCTGCGCTTATGAGCAGGCTTGTGCGGCAACGGTTGATTATTAAATGTAAGAGCCATACAAATATAACATGAAATGATGACCACAAATACTTGTGTACATCTGGGATATGGTTTCTTGACCTTGTTAAAGCAGGATCGCGAGACGGGGCGCATGGTACACAACCGGTGACGGCACTAGTGTGTGTGTGTGTGTGTGTGTGTGTTCTATTCATTATTAACACACTGAAATGGAGTTCTTTAATCAAAGTGAGCTGAGCCACCATTACTGAACTAGAGAGAGAGAGAGAGAGAGAGAGAAAGAGAGAGAGGGTTCAGACAGCTCTGGAAACAATGAGCGCTACAGATAAAGCAGGTGGCTGTGGTAATTGCTTCCACAAAATAATGAATGAGCTACGGTCTGTCTGACGGAATAGGAAATCTCCTTCATTCGTGTCTTACCCCTTTCTCTGTCTGTCTCTTTATCCCTGATTTTCCTTTATCTCTTCCCCGATCTCTGCCTCCTGAACTGTCACATCGGTTTCTTCTCCAACTTTCATTTTTTTCATCTTTTCCTACCCCCAACATCAAATCACAGCTGCCTCAGGAGTTCCAGCTCATTTTCTAACCGTTAATATTAGGTTTTTGTTCTCTGGTTGCTGTAAAGGTGAAATGTGTGATTCTACAACATTAGCTGAACTGTGTGGAATTGTTAAACTGATGAATAATGTTTTCAAACAGGTTTCCTGTACATTAACCCCTCTATCTGCCATTGGTTGGACTCACAGATAGCCCCGCCCCAAACTTACACTATAAAGTTCAACAGTGCCCACCCTCTTTTCATCGGCATTGGCTCTGAAAGTACTTCTATTGATTTCTCCCTTAGGATCAACCAGCCAACCAAGTCAATCAGCTAGAAGGTGAATCACAACATTACAAAATTTGACTTGAAGCAAAAAAAAATTGAAAATCTAATAAAAATACAAAGGTATGAGGGAAATAACTACAATCATGAATCATAGCAAATAACATTAATCGAAATAAAAACTTTGCAGTGCTTTATGTGAGTGGGTGGAGCAAAACAGTGATTTTTGGCACGTTTTGGATGTTTTGACTTTCTGATTGGGATAATTTTTTTTTTGTTTTTACCACAGATTCCACTGTTAACTTTAACTCTAAGGGCCAGATTTACTAAAGAGGGCAAATTAGCATTAGAATGCAATTCCATAAAAACGCCGATGGGAGTGGAAAATTCTGCGTGTGATTTACTAACAATGCGCACATTCAAGAACACAGACGCAGCCAGATCATTTCTATAATGACCAATGCAATCTACCAAGAGAAGCACAAATTATCTCCTGCTTTAAAACATGCTTTTTTGGGTGTTAAATAATGGCGCAAATACCAGTAATTTGACGAGCGCAAATGTTAGTAAATCGCGTTGCGTCATTCATGTTAATACTTTCCTCTCATAAATTTTGCATCTGAAAGGGAAACTCATGCAAATGCATATTCAATAAGGTCAGGCGCAAAAATAACTGTGTCCATGCCTTTTCAGCACTATTTCTTCACTGTGCGTCTTTAGTAAATCCTGACAGTACTATTTTAACGCTAAGAGATGGTTTGCGTGGGCACAAGCTGTTAGTAAATCTGGCCCTGAGCCTATTCAATTCCAACTGTTGCACTCTATTGGTTGTGCCAATGTTTCAAGCTGGACGAAATGTTCAAACATACAGATATATATTAATAAGATATTAAAGGTTTTTTATTATTATAAGACAAAATAGAAAGTTGACTTTGTTTTTTTTGCAGTTTGCAATTTGTTCTTATTCAGTATATTTGTATTTATGTATAAAAAAGCATTACATTTCAAAAGAAGTGAAAAAAAAAAAAAAAGGCAGGTATGGGCTAGTTGTCAGATGGAGAAGTCATCACACGAGCCATTTCTTAGAAACTACAGTATAAGGTTTGCTGTAGTTGTAAGGCAGTACTAAGACAGCGGTGGTTTTATATGCAGCTTTCAAAATCTATAGTTCACAATGGTCTTTTTTTTTTCTTTTTTTTTGTGAAGTCTGTAGCAAGTTGTCACATTTTCAGAGACTGAATACAGGTCTTTTATACCACTGGCAGATTTTTCTTTACTTGCTGTAAGCATAAACCTCACAAAATAATTCATTTCTATTGCTGTGCAGAACTGTATTACTTCATCAGTAGAAATAAAAAAACAGCAGGTGTCCTTTGTGTGTATGTTTAGTGCGTGAATGCTCTTTTTATCTTCCTGCTCTGGCCTTCAAATCACACTCAGGCTTCAGGCTTACAGGAGGTTATTAATTACCCGTGTCATACCACACACACACACACACACACACACACACACACACACACACACACACACACACACACACACACACACACACACACACACACACACACACACAGCGAACACACATGCTCCCTGCTCCGCCTTCCTCCCACATAAGAACTTTCCCATCAAACCCACAGTTGACAAGTAGGGTTGGCTCAAGGAGTCCATATTTAGGAAGCCCATTGTAATGAAGTCACTGAAAACAGATCATTTATTTGGGGTGACAGGCCCCTTTCAGAGAGGCGCCTTTGCTTTGTTACCAAAAGATGGAAGAAAGAAGGTTTGAAGCAGGACGAAGATAACGTCAGTGTGTCCGTTTCTCGCCAGGCTCTTTTAACAGAAGCGATAGCCTCTTCTGTCAGAGCAAGAGAAGAAATGTCAGAGCTTCTTCACCACACCTCCATTTGCCCACACCGCCACAAACAATATCTGACACGTACTGAATTACACAAAAGAAAGAAATTTAATCATGTTGCCTATTCCCAGCCCCGTCACATCACATGCTAAATTGACAGCTCCATCTTTAGCCAAGCTGAAGGAATTATAGCGCATCTTTAGAACGTACGCGGAAGGATTCGTTGATTGAGTCTCTGCATTTCTGTCCCTAAGGGTGGATTAGCCCAAACAGCCATTTTTAAAGGAATAGGACATCCAAAAATGAAATTATTATTTTTTATTTATGATCTCAAGTCATTCCAAATTGTTTTGCGTGGTTTCACTACAGTTGATACAGCTTAACATGCAGTCATATTAATGAAATTTCAGAAAATTTCAGGTGCAAAAACACAAACTGTTCACACAGAAGTCACAAACCAAGCAGCTTTCCATTAGTCAACACAGAAAATTCATTGGCGAAAAGCTTTTCACCCTCACGTAAGACGCTATCTCACAACCAAGTCGTACATATTTTACGAGGTGGCTAATTTGTACAAATTTGTACAACCTCACTCGTACGATTTTGTATGTTTTCTGTGAGGGTCAGGTTTAGTGGCTGGTTAGGGGTGGTCATTTGTATGAATTCCTATGAATTTGCCACCTTGTAAAATACGTATGATTTTTCACAAAACATACAAATTCATACAAATTAGCCAACTCAAAATATGTACGAATTGCCATGAGATCGGGTTGAAAACTCCCAACTGCATAGATTCCTGTTTAAATGACCGGATTTTGCCCACAAAATTTCTTTGAGCAAAAGTAAATGCGACCGTACCTTTATACGTGTCTTTACCAGATGTGATACAAAGTGCGATAAAAGTCTTTTCGATGTTAATTTTTGATGTAAAGTTTTTGTCCTAACTAGCCACAACAACAGTTTAAGCAACACGGATTCTTTAACTTCAAATATAATTTTGCGTTACTGTAATCGGCATAATGACAGCGACAATGGATAAATGACCTCAGATCTTGAAAATAAATTAAAGAAAACAAGAGCATTGAAACTGCGACCTCCATATGCACATGCAATTGTATTTGATGATGAAGATTGCATCAGTCACTCAGTATGTATTTTGATGTAAAAAGGATTGATTATGAACTTCCTTCATGGTAACACTTTATTTTAGGGTCTCTTAACTAGTTGCTTATTAGCATGTATATCTATAACTATAATATTAGTAGTAATTAAGCACATATTAATGCCTTATTCTACATCCCTAATCCTACCCAATACCTAAACTTAACAACTACCTTACTAACCATTAATAAGCAACAAATTAGGAATTTGTTGAGGGAAAAGTCATAGTTAATAGTGAATAAGTGTTCCCTATTCGAAAGTGTTACCTATTTCATTGTAAGTGCGAAACAGCTGTGTTTGCTAAGTCCATGTGCTTTTCTGCTTGGATGTGATGTGTGATTGATTTTATTGTGTCTTGTAACCTTGTAACATTTGATGTGAAAAGGCAAATTGATTTTTGCTAGAATCGTATCACATTTGGTCTGGTTAGGACAAGTGTTATGTGTTATTTTCTTTGCAGACTGCATTGTCCCTTTCAACTGCTAGAGTAGAAATGGTTGTGATGATGTTTGACTGGTCATCAGAAAAGGATAAAGTAGCTCAAGAGATGTTCAGAGACTCTAGTGTGTGAAGTTTGAGACAATAACATCCACATACTTGCTCTGCGTCCCCTGGAGACCTTAATGGATACTCCAAGTTCTAAGTCTCAAGTCCAGGGAGGAAGGAGTCAACAACAGTAACACCAGGTTCTGATTTTCCAGCTGCCAGCTGCCTGTTCCAGATTGCAAGGATTCTCTCGGTGCTCCAGAAGTTCAACATTCCCCAAGCACGTCATCTTTAAGGCTGTTGAAACGAAATCCTGCTCCTTTCCAACCACAACAGAACAAAGCATATCACGTACCAATCCTCTTTTTAGAGAGTGGTATTAGTGCATACTGTACAATGATTGCAATGAGATTTTACTAATCTATCAAATGTTTAAACTAATACAATGGGTTATTTCGTTATTCCATAAGATTATATGACCATGACAAGATTATGCAAACAATACTTTGTGGTTTCACTGCAATCAATACATCTTAACAAGCAGTCAAATTAATGAAATTTCAGGTGCAAAAACACACCGCTCACACAGAAGTGACAAACCAAGCAGCTTTCTGTTGGTCAATGCAGAAAATTCATCAGCAAAATCTGTGTGGGGACCTTTTCGCCCTCACATAAAACTCCAACTCTAACGACCAATTTGAACGTGTTTTACGAGGTGGCTAATTTGTATGAATTTGTACAACCTCACTTGTACGATTTTGTACGTTTTCTGTGAGGGGCAGGTTTGGTGGCAGGGTTAGGGGTGGTCATTTGTATGAACTCCTACAAATTTGCCAGCTCGTAAAATATGTACAATTTTTCACAAAACATACAAATTCATATTCCATAAGATTATATGACCATGACAAGATTACGCAAACAATACTTTCCATTGCTGCTCAATTGCTTTCATTTATATATACAATTCATAGTGTAATTATCCATTTATTTCTTTTTTTTTATTACTTTTTTTTTCTGGAGTTGACAATATAGTGAATCTCAAAAATTCTTCATATTAGTCAAAAACTTTTTGGATCATTCTTCTACTGTTATTACAAAAGGCCTTCGTTGGTGCCATGAGATGAAATGAGTGATGGGTCATCTGATATTAACAAACAAACACCTTAAGTGAGATGATCAACATTATCCATTTTGGTGTTTTATGCGATGATCATAATTCCAAGTCTTCGGGAAATCAAATGGCAAACCAAAAAGTACGGTAATTAAACCAGAAATTGCGCATCAACATCACTGGTGCCAAAACAAGCCTTCTGTATGTTTGTGAATGTTTTATAATGAATAGGCCACTATTTTCTTCCATTCCACTAGGGGAAAAAAACAACAAAAAAAACACGTGTTTTTGGAATGACACAAGGGTGAGTAAATAATGACAGAATCATCTTCAGGTGAACTATTCCTTTAACAGTAGGAGGTGACAGAGCCGAGAACAGCCGGCTAATGTTCTCAGTACACCAACAAAGCGGAAGCGAAGTCGAAGAGGCCAAGAGTCAGAGATTCAAGTGCTTTGCGTTTCCGGCGGTGCTTGCATAAGCAGCCCACACACACAAACACAGCTGAGAGCGAGGGCAGCCAACACTGGATCAAGGTGCCAAACCGAATACATCAATAAAAAGAAGCTAAATTTTGTGGTTTTCAAAGGCTGCTATGTGAAACCGCTTATTATTTTTGTATTTGACCCAAAAGACACAAAAGCAAGCCAAAAGTCTACTCTACAAGCTACAGAACAGTTTTATAACCTCGCCGTAACGATTGCGGTCAGCGAATGGAGCCCCGGGTGGCGTACGGTGAGCTTACGAGAGGTTGAGCTATCGGTTGGTGAAAGAAAGACGTCTGAATGAGTGTGGGTTGGATGCGTGCCCCTCCCCACCTCCTCAGCACACTAGCTGAAATGAATCGGTCCACAGCCACGCTCACCCTGTCTGTCACACTGACATGGATCAGTGCATTTGGACCATGATGGGGGTCAGCGGGTAAATAAAGCACGAGCGAGTGAATGAAGGGTACAGATATTAGTTTCTCTGTGACATTGTGGCTTTGAACGTTCAGATGAGATGGACAGGTGGATTTATTGTGGGTTTTAATGGAGGATCCTGTAACCTGGAGATGCAAGCATGGAAAACTGAGAATATTCACAGAGCTGCAGAAGATGTTCTCTCTTTTGTCAAGCGGGGATGGTTTCAAAAGAATTTTCTGAATATGTTTTAACACAAGAGTCGAATAAAAGGATTTCAACAACACTCAAAAAATGAGATTTGCAACTTGTTCAATCTATGTAATTAAAATGATGTATTAGTCATTTTTTGTAATTATTCAACATTTTGTCACAGTGTAATTCCATTGTGTGTAATCAACTTGAAGTTGTAAAACATAAATGTACTAAGCCCATATTAATCATTTTTGGGGACTAACCAGATTTGTAGTTGTGAAAAATGTCGAAATTATGTCGCTAATTTATGTGAGGAAAAGGACAAATGAGGGAATGCGATTTATGTATTTGGATCTATAAGGGTTCTTGGCATGTCAAAAGGATAGTTCACCCAAAAATGACAATTCTGTCATTATTTACTCACCCTCATGTTGTTCCAAACCTGTATGAGCTTCTTCTGTTGAACACAAAGTAAAATATTTTGAAGATTTTTGGTGACCAGTTGCAGCCATTGACTTCCATAGTATGAAAACAATACTGTACAATGGAATATCTTCTTTCTTATCTTCTTGTGTTAAACAGAAACTCATAAATGTTTGAAACAACTTGAATAATCAATGACAGAATTTTCATTTTTTGGGTGAACTACCCCTTTAATACTCACTTCCAACATGTAGAACCACTGTCCACATTTGAATCAGGTTCAGTCTAAGACTTTGTACTCATGCACCATAAATGTATTCGATAAAGAAATAAACAATACAGACTACAAGTTATGTATAGAATTTAAATTGTAATGATGACCAATTGCAATCATCAGTTCACCCAACATTCTGTCATACCCCTCTTCCCACGTCCCAATTATTTAACTGAACAGCCTCTCTTCAACTGAAACTGTCAATTTTTATACATAAAATGTATTCTAACCTAACAAGACATTCCATAACTGGTAGCTTTCCGTATATGTGCCATTCAAGGTTTGACTTCCCAGTTGCATCACTACCATTCATGCTTGTCAAAATGCACCACACCAAGTTTGATTTCATCTCAATATCTAATAACTGATCAAGTTTAAATATGCCCAAGAAAAAAAGTGGTTCAACAGCTATGGTGGATAGGACAATGTCAATGAAAAATGACTTAAATTACAGTTTATTCCTCATACAATGCTATCTTTGGGTTCAAAATGCTTGGGCTCTAATGGAGAGTCATATGAAAAACAAATGGTAACATCTCTCTTTTTTTTAACTGGTCTCATTATTAGTTAAAAATAGCATTAATTCATACTAACAAACCAATCTTTTATTAGTTAAATCAGTTTACCACTTTTTAGTGTACAGGCTAATTTTATTGATTGATTGCCCTTTTTATCCAAGACCAGCCAATACAATCTGCTAAATATCTTCTTTTACATTCCACATAATAAAAAAACGTATACAGGTTTGGATAGATAAGAGGGTGAGTAAAAGGTTACAGAACTTTTACTTTTAAAAGAACTATTTCTATAATACTTCAAAAGCACAAGAAATCACTCTTGGAATGCTAATTACAGTGATACTACATTGTAATAACTATGTCTTAAACCAAAACGGTTCTTTTCACCCTGGATTCAATGAGACAGTCACATGACTAACATTTTACAGCCAAGTTCCCACTGCAGAGCTAAAATGAAGTATCACAGCCAGTTCCAAAGTCAATTAAGCCCCAATAAGAGTGGAGAAGCGTAGAAAATGTGACAGTGATCTGTTGATGTTTGTGTGTTTATGTGTGTGGGCTGATAGACGGACCGCGACAGCCGCTCAATATTCATCACCTCTGGCAGTTCCACGACGGCCAGCGTAACGAGAGAATGGACTTGTGGGTAACATAATCATCCAATTAGAGATGATAATCTCACCAGCCAATCAGGGACTGTGCTTGGCTCCCCTGAGGCCTCCAGTTGGCTGTAATAAATTTAGGGCCACTCAGATTGCGTTAAGCTCCTCTACAGTGCCACAATGTATCTGCTTGTCACTGTCTCAAGGCGGCAAAGAAGGTCTCTCTTACAGATACCGGCTATCACTCACACAAAACAAAGAGCACTATGAGCTGCCATATCAACCAACCTGCAACTATATATCTGCGGGGAAACAAATGCATCTGTACAGTACATCTGATTAATGTATTTTTTTACAAATGCACAAAAATTTGGAAGGTACTTTGGTCAGTACTTACAGAATGCAATAGATAGATAGATAGATAGATAGATAGATAGATAGATAGATAGATGCATGTAAATGAGCTGTATGTGACAGAACTTCATCTAAATGATATATGTAACAGCTGTCAGACATGCATATAGAAATTAAATGAACTGGATGATACTCTCCCATCATCTCTACTGCCTCCTTCTCCCCTCCCCCAGTAATCCACCTTGTTGCCTGTCTCATCCCTCCATCCTGAGGGGAGGAGAGGAGCGATTGTCTGAGAGATTTTAAGATTTGATCCGATCTGCTGCTCAGTCATGTGAATTCATCTTTAAGAATCTAGAGCTAGAAAAATCAATGCTCACTATGAATGCACACACACACACACACACACACACACACACACACACACACACACACACACACACACACACAGTATACAGACAGCCAGATAAAGTTGTCAGGATTCTTTTTCTTCCCCCATTAACGAAAAGAAATACAAATTCAAGGTTTGGAGCATATTTAATATTTCTGTCAAATGAGATACACTTCTCACATATCTGCAACTGATATTTTGTTAAACCCAACCTGTTACTAATCAGCCTTGTGGGCAGCACTCTGACATGCAGTGCTGTTGTACTTTGAGTGACCCAAGTTTGAATTTTAAATTCAGAAATTGTCCTTTCTGATCCTATTCCCCTTTTCTCTCTGTACACTTACTGAATGACTAACTAAATTAAGGCAAATAAGCCAAACAATGTTGCCAATCAATCCTTACCTTAGCAAATGCTGCCACTGACCATAATTTCAGTCAAGATTTTCTTGTTTTCTAATGATGGATCTGAAATCAAAAACATATTTAAAAAAAAAAATGAATTCCAGTTTACGTACCTTTGTGACACAAAGTACTCAAATGTGGATACAAGCAGTATTTTCCCTTGATTAATTAAGTGAAGAGCAAGCTGTATATTAAACTCCGCCTTTATTCTCAGATGACCATGTAAAACATCAATAAGGACACTTGCATTCACTCAAAGCTATCAATATATAAGAATCAATATGTGAATGAATTACTGTTAAGTTAATAACATTAATTAGTAGTTTATTTACACATTGATTCAGGTCACAGTAGAGGCAACAGTAACTAAGGACTTCACAGCACATAATTTCTATGCACAGTGCTCTCAAAAATGAATAATCTGTCATGATTTAGTCACTTTTAGGTTGTTCCAAACCTGTATTACTTAATTTTGAACTGTAAAGGTGATTATTTTCCATGCAATTACACTGAATAAGGACTGATGCTTTAAAGCTTCAAAAACGATGCAAAATTACCATAAAAGTGGCCCAAATGACTTGTCTGTTATATTCCAAGACTTCTGAAGCCGTACAATAGCTGGAGGAGAAAGTGACCAATATTTAAGCCATGTGTATGAAGAACACATCAAAATTCAAGTCATTATTCATGGATAATCTTCCCTTCCAGTGAGCCTTTATTTACTGAGTCCAGATCAGAGTTGGTCGGTGCATTCCAAATGGTATATAACACCCTCGGGAGGGCACCTCGATGTGAAAACACTCATGGCTAACATACTGAAGGGTCGTTCCAAACCGAAGTGCTCAAAACTGGCCCCTTCGGAATAAAGGATTTCGAAGGGTACAACTGATGGACACTTCGGCCCCCATGATTCTTTGCATGATGACGGCGCCTCCGTATGGGCATGGGATGATGACGCAGAAGGGCACTTCCAAGAAACAGTTGTTTGGTCCCCTACACCCTTCAACCCTTCGAAGCTCTCACTCCAGAGGGTAAACCCTTTGAAGGGATTAGGGCATAGGGGTGAGCTCTTCCAAATGGAACACAGGGGGTGAGTTCAAGAACTGAATCATTAGTGAAAGAATCATTTAGATTCAGGTTTTGCACACTGGATAAACTGATTCATTCAAAGACAGCTAGAGCAAGGAACAGTGGGGCGGAGATTACAGATCAGATTCTCCCTCCTTCCACCGTTATTTCATTCTCTTGTTGTCTCTCAGTCTATTTCCCATCTCCTCTTCACCTTTGAGGGAGCATTCATGTTCTCCACACCTCGCTGACAGTGGGACTGAAGGCAAGCATCATCCTCTCAGGATGGCGGAATGAGGCGAGATCGAGGCCCCTGCTGGCCCCTGTTTGGATCTCTGAGGAAAATCTCATTTAACTCTCCTCGTCTTCTTCCGCTCGGCACACCGGTGTCACCAGGCCGATGCAATGTGACCAGGATACCAACAGGACGACTCATTAGTCAACCCTGGCACTGACAGCCACACACACATATAAATGTGCTCCACGGTTCAGGATTTAATTAAAAAGAGTTTGAGCACTGTGGGCGATTCTCATCATGACATCCTCTCCTCACCTCTGAGGTTAATATCGGTCTAATGCACTCTCCTCAGACACACACGTGCACCAGTACATTACACATACAGGGATGTGTGTCACACAGAGATTCACGCGGCTCTTAAAAAACAAACAGCCTAAATTGCAGTAATTTGATAGTTTATAAATAATGGTTTACTGCACACCTAGAGCCATATCTCAGCACTCCTACAGGGTAATAGCTGAACAATAGTACTCAAAAATTTGTGTTTGTACTGACATACTGTCTCTGAAGTCATTACAAACCTGTATGACTTTCTTTCTTCAGTGGAACACAAAATAAGACATTTAGAAGAATGTCAGAGCTGCTCATTTCCATACAGTAACAGTGATAGGAAGAACAAAGTAAATCCTACACCGTTTTATTTTCCCCAGCATAAATATATATTCACGTGCGACCAAAATAAGAAATACACACTGTTGACACTGCACAACTACTGATTTAGATCGACCAACTGTAATACTGTATAAGATGTTCATTTATACCTGCCAAACCTGCCAAAATAAAAGCTTGCTGATAAAATGGTAAAATGACTATCTATCTTATATACGTCTATTTACTGTACCTTCTTCAAAAGAAGATACACAGATCTATCTATCTATCTATCTATCTATCTATCTATCTATCTATCTATCTATCTTCTCTTATATCTCCAAAAACCTCAAAGCAAATTTTCAAATAGATCTTATCTTTATAAAAATGCACATTTTAAGTCTAAACAAGTACATTCTCGCCTAAAAAAAACCCTCTTAAAACTACATTCTGTGAAATGAAAACAGTATTATTTATAAAATTATAGTGGTTTGGATGTCCACCTTGACACTTGCTGTGAGAAATACTACAAGCAGAGTTATACAAACAGTGAAAAGATTGGCGTTCTGTTATCACTATATCGCACTGCTGGAAAAGGCTCTCAGCCAATTAGATTCGAGGACCAGAAAGAATCTCTCGCTACTTCCGTTATGTCACAACTTCAAACCACATGCACTGTAAAAATGGATTTAATTCATTAGGCATGCCAATAATGAATATCTGATGAGAAATAAAGTTGCAGTTGTTAGACAAAGTCCATCTGTTAGATAGTAAAGCACAATTGGTAGATATGGAGTCATAGTTATACTCAAGTTTCAGTGTGATTTATCTCAGTTTATCTTAGAGGTATTACTATATGGAGAAGCTGAGTGGCAAAGCTCTTCCTGTTTCCATGTAAACACCGCATCCATATGCAGTCTGAGTGAAAATAACCGTATTTACGTTTTAGCTATTTGTGGAATAAGGATGGTAAGCGATACTATCACATGCTAATGCTAACACCGTGATATGAAGTGTTGTGTTTACACTTTTAAAACAGTGAGATAGTTGATAGCATTGCCACAGACACATATAGGTTGAAAATAACGTCTTTATAAATTTATTCATTTGAATATTATTCATGTAACATTCCTATTCCTACCTTCTTGCATGTGTGTGTGTGTGTGTGTGTGTGCGAGATACACACAATGGCTTGAGCTCCAAGAAACTAATGAAGATATCACTATATGTGACAACCACCAATTAATTCTGTCAGGTTTCATGGCATATGGTGTGTGTGTGTGTGTGTGTGTGTGTACTCTATAGCTGCAGGAATGTATCCAGTGCTGTAATTAAGAATATGGGAGTGTTTTTAGTGCACACAATCAGAGTGTACATGTATGTTAAGCAGTAATTGTAAAAGTCTAATTGGAAAGGGCTAATTAACAGCCAATCTTGAACAGAAGCATGAGCTTAAACTACACACACCAACAGCATTACTATAACACAATGAGTTTCCAAAAAATTACAGAACAATCAAAATCATAGCAAACACTGGGTGAAATTCAATTATATGTGGTATGAGAGATGTTTCCAATTAATAATGTTTCAGGAACATTATCTTGTTTAATTTTTGAATTGAAACTAAGGTTATAGTTAGGAATACTAAATCTTAGAGGGCTTGTTTCAACTGGTTTTGGTCTATAGAATGAAAGTCAATGGAATGCAAACTTTGGATCCCATTGACTTTCATTGTATGGACAAAAACAGCTGAAACATTGTTAAAAATACTTTGTAGTCTGAACTATCGCTTTAAGTATCAGTAGTTATAGTGGTACTTGTCTTAGTAAGCACCTCTAAAATTAATAACTATTTTACGAGATAAATAAAAACAAGATTCTCTTTAAACCGAGTAAAGAGGCGGTCAGATTAGAGTTTAAGCAAAGAAAATTATTCAAGACCCTGGAACAAATTTGGGCAACAGGTTATGATGTCACGCTCCAGGGCTTTTGTTTTGAATAAATAATAAATTATGAATATTAATTAATTAAAAATGTTAAAATATACTATCTGCAATGCAAACCATGCAGCTTCTCTTTTTAATCAAACTTTGTATTCTTTTATACTTGGGTTGATGTGAAACCACCAGAATGAGTTCCCTTGATGTCTGATTTATCGCAAAAGTTTTATTATTATATAAAACTCTATTGGCCAAAACATTATATGAATTCACAGGTCACCAATTTGAACTTCAGGATGAACAAACTTTAGTTTGCAGACTCGTTTGTATGAGTATGAATAGCAGTGAATGAAACAGAGCCTGGTGTGAGCATCTGTTTAGAAGCTTTCAGAATTTCTGTCAATGGCACATAAGGATGTCCATAAAGATATAAAAGGAAAGCTTTTCAATTTTTTTATGTAACAATTGCTTTCCAAGATTCTGGAATATCTGTACTGAAAGGGTTTCATATATCACTGGACAGGTATACTGTTCAACTGTTTGATAATCAGCCAATCACATGGCTGCAACTCAATGAATTTAGGCATATACAGTAGATATGGTCAAGACAATCCGCTGAAGTTCAAACTGAACATCAAAATGGGGAAGAAAGGTGATTTTGAACGTGGCATGTTTGTTGGTGCCAGCTGGGAAACTGCTGATCTACTGGAATTTTCACACACAACCATCTCTAGGCTTTACAGGGAATGGTCTGAAAAAGAGAAAATATCTAGTGAGCGGTAGCGGCTGGTTCTACTGTTTTATAGTTCTCTTGTCACATGACAACAAAACTGCTTTTGTCATGTTAGTTCCACAACACAGATCTTTTTTTTTTTAATACTATAACTGTGAAGACATAATACAAGATTCAGTAAATGGAAGACTTTTAAGGACACAGAAAAATGTCCTTAAAAGTCTTCCATTTACTGAATCTTGTATTATGTCTTCACAGTTATAGTATTAAAAAAAAAAAAAGATCTGTGTCCTTAAACAGGATATTTATGTAATTCATTCATTCATTCATTCATTCATTTATGAACAACAAAAATATCAAAATGCCTTTATAAATAAAAAAATAAAAAAGATATTTATGCAAGTCATTATGTTTTTTGAATAACACTTTACAAAAAAAGTTCCTTTTGTTAGCATTTTAGGCTCATTGGAAATACGTGGCTCTACATACATTTCTGTATAACTGAAACAAAACACATACCTATATGTATGAATCACTGCAGTTTCCAGTTGAAATGAACACTAGAGGCAGTAAAACTCCAACAACTTTTATTCCTTTTCACGCAAAGCGTGACTTACAGGTACAGAGTTTTGATTAATGAAGGTTAATTTTCAAACAATTACTTGCAGAATATTATGACTTCAAAACTATTTTAACATCCTGCGCAATTTGAAAACTGATACTTTTGAACATTATCATCACATACAGCTTCATGCATGAGTTTTCTAATTTAGTAGTTTTGCTCCGTAGCTCATGCAATATGGCGCTGCACTTGCATGATGAAGAGCTCCGGTACGAACCCCATGAAACAACGGTTCGACAAAACAGCTCAAATCCACCTAAGGAAGTTAAAATAGCACGGCCGCATCAACAAATGTGTTTTTATATCACTTTTTGCATTTGTTAACACTATCGGGTAGGTTTAGGCTTGGGTTTGGTGTAGGGGATGTTTCCAACATGTTAGAGTATTAATCGTTAGCGACATTCACCAGATATTTGAATTCTAAACGGCCGCAATACATACCTCAATAAAAACGAAGCAATACGTGCCTGTACCAACATAATAATAAAAATGTGCCACGGTCATGTATTGAACGTGTGTTTTAGCGCCACTCTCTGGACATTTCACTACTGCATGTTTCACAGCAGTTTTAAAGTGATTAATTACAGTGTTTCAGAAATGCATATAGAGGCACGTATTTTCATGAGCCTGGTTTGCATTTGATAACTTCATTAGTTAACCTGAATATACAATGAAAAATACATCTAAAATGATTTACATCTAAATTAATTAATCTTAGTTGATGTAAATTTGAACATTTACTAATACATTATTAGTTGTATCTGTTAATGTTATTTAATGGACCTGAGCTAACATGAACTAACAATGTACTTTTATTAATTAACGCTAACGTTACTAAATTATGTACCAAAGGTATTGCTCATTGAGTTAATGTTAGTTGACTAATGACAAATGTTAACTAATTGTAAAGTGTATAACTAATAAATCCAAACACAAAAAGTGGGTGTTACATCACTGAACCTGTTCTTTGTTTATTGATTGATTTTATATATATACACACACACATATATATATATATATATATATATATATTTATGCACTGGTTATATTTAAGTTCTTAATTTGTTATACAGTATTAAACACATTTATGTTTCCCTTGAATATTTCCCAAGAGTGGGTAAACAGTAAAGAACAAACCATTCTCAATCAAATCCATGGAAACAGTTGCTATCTGACAAACACCTGCAATGAAGCATTTCTTAACATCTGCTAACATGGAGCGAACATTCACGCAGCAAATCATTCCAGCAGCGTTTAACTAAAACATATTTAATTCTTCAACAATAAAAAACACACAATTTCAGAATGTTCTGTTCAAAATAATATCGCAATTAAGATTCAACAAAACTACAGTGAAAACCGAATGATACACAAGCAAAGATGGAATTTGAACTATAGCAGAGGTGAAAGTGGTGTGTGTATGTGTGTGTGCCTGTGTTCCTGTACCCTACCGCTCTGAGAGAGCCTTCGCTAATCCGTCTCGGCAGGGTCCACTCTCTACTCACTTCCCATCCCACTGAGGAGCCAGAGACTGCACTCTCTTTCAGAGCGAGAGAGCGCATAGTCACCCACCACAAACTGAAAGAAAAGGGAAAAGAAAGGGCCATCGATTGCTGTGGCTTTTCCCGGGGCCCGAGGTGCAGCCAGCCCGGTGTATGTTTGTATTTGAGGGGGTGGGAGAGAAAAAGAAAAAAAACTAGAACTAGAACGAAATGGAGAGATGAGAGCTCTTAGCGCCTTATACACACACCAGTAATTCTGGATCTATTTTAATCTCACTTTATCTCTGTGATGGAGAGCCACTTTGATTGAGTCGGTGTTTATTATCGTAGAATCCAGTGGAAATCGACATGCCGGTCAGCGTAAGGTCAGCCCTACAAATAACAAAGAGTCCTTGTGCATGTCACGCGTGGGCTTTGTGTAAAACCATCACACACTAGATGTATCGCTGAAGAATCTTATACAATTGTTCCATTTAAAGTCGAGACGAAATAGTAACCCGCTTAACTTTCTTAATGCTTTATTTCTGAATAAAACCAAAGATTGCTAGCCATTAACATTTTTTTTGTCAATCAATCAATCAATCAATCAATCAATCAGTCAGTCAGTCAGTCAATCAGTCAATCAATCAATCCTTGCATACAGCAGCCTAAAACATGCCTATATATTAACCAGTAGCTTTGATTGCTCTTAAATGTATATTTTATGGAGTGGACTGGAACTGAAAGAGAATTGCTAACTGCAAATCATTTTGGTGAAATCATTTCCACACAGAGCTAAGTTTATGAAGACTCAGCTTGGTTGGTTGGCTTGTAGGTAGATTATTGATTGATAGATTTTAATTTTTTATTTAATTATTGTCATTTTGTTATTTACAAAAAATAAATGTTTTATTTTATTTTATTCTCTATTTTTACACAAACACATCGATTCGCTTCAGGAGGCCTTTATTAACCCCTCGGAGCCATGTGGAGCACTTTTTATGAAGGATGGATGCACTTTTTTGGGTTTTACAATCTCGACCCCCATTCACTTCCATTATAAAGCTTGGAAGACCCAGGACATTTTTTATACATAACTCTGATTGATTTCATCTGAAAGAAGAAAATCACGGGATGGCTTGAGGATAAGTATTTTATTTTATTTTATTTTTTATTATTTTATTTACTCAAGCTAACTGAAAAGTTCCATCAAAAAAAAAAAGTTTATATTTTGCTTTAAAAATACTGTGTGCTGATGAATCACATAAAGCACAATAAAATCAATATTAAGAAAGTAAACAAGGCCATTTAAATATACCACATGCACAGACATATGAAAACGCAACAAAACAGTACTTTTACAATTCTTCTTGAGCAATGATCTCTTTTTTCTTCACTTCATGCCGCATGTCAGCACGTGAAGTTTAGAAATACCTCCTCCGAGGCACACGTTGCCATAGCGATGCAGAAACGCATCGCCCCACCTTTCCCAAAAGCACCGGAGAGCTCAAACTAAATGTAACAAATGAAGAGAGGATCTTGGCGTAATGAGAAAGAGAGAGCGCCAGGAGAAGGAGAGAGTGTGTCTTCGGAAAAAGCTTTTACAGCGAGCTAATGCAGCCTGGCTCTTCAGCCGCACAGTCGGCTAAAACACCCGCCGCAAGGATTAACGCTCTCCCGGTCACCATAGCAACTCCAGCCTGCCACAACAGCTCTCAGTACTTGTTTTTTTCTTTTTAACAACAAGTTTTTCCAGCGGAAATGAACAGGTGAATTTGAGAGGTTCTTAGGACGCCTGGCTTTCATAATGATTGACCTTTCGATAGCAGCGATCAGACATGATTTACTTTAATGGGATAGACAGCGGCAGGGAATGCAAGAGCAAAAGAGTGTGCGCTAGCGTAACGTTTAAGGTATAGGTGAAGATACTGCTTTAGAAAAGGAAGTTGGTTATTTTGAGAGTACATATTTAAATGTGTAAACTTATATAAGTAGCTATTTAGTAGTGCTTGCTAGGGCAGAATGAGACCTCAGAGTATGTGGTTTGTTAAAGAGATAGTTCACTCAAAAATGGAAATTACCACATTATTTATTCACCCTCAAGTCATCCTAAGTGTATATGACTTTCTTCTTTCAGACGAATACAATCAGAAATATTAAAACAATATCCTGGCTCTTCACAGCTTGGCAGTGAATGGGGGTTGAGATTTTGAAGCCCAAAAAAGTGCGTCCATCCATCATAAAAATTGCTCCACACGGCTCTAGGGGGTTAATGAAGGTCCTATTAAGCGAATTGATGCATTTGTGTAAGAAAAATATAAATATTTAAAACTTTATGAACCATAATCTCTAGTTTCCGCTAACTGTTGTACGCACATTCATGAGAGAGTGCCGTTCCAGAGGATGATGAAGGATGTAGGTGAACACGCAAAAACACTGGTCACAAATTAGAAGTACAAAACATTTGTAAAGAAAAATGTTGGAGGATTTTGCTATATATTGTGAAATATTAATCCAATTTAAAATGTTTTCTATTTAAATATATGTCAAAATGTAATTTGTTTCTGTGATGCAAAGCTGAAATTTCAGCATAATTTTCCAGACTGTCCTCCAACAAAAAACGACCCTATAGGTTATTTGTGCAAGCACCTTATTAGGGCCTATATTTGCATTTTAAAGTTAAGCGCCCTCTAGCAGGCGTAAAAATAATGACAGTGTTGTGTTGCGTCTGTCGTCATGACGTATGACTGTTATTACCAATCAAAATGCGTGTTTATTTAAATGCAATGTGTGAACTTTTTACACAGTGCCAACCCAATCTCACGGCAATTCGTTTACTAGGTGGCTAATTTGTACGGATTTGTACGAATGACCATACCTAACCCCGCCCCTAAACTTACCCTCACAGAAATCGTACAAATTCGTTATTTATAATGCATATACATTTTATGAACATGTGCAATCTCTGGGATCGAACCCATGATCAGATGATTGCATATCGTTGTATAACACAATGCTCTACCAACTGAGCTACAAGAAACCCAAATTATGACAAATAAAATAGTACAATATGAAATTAATATGAAAGTATCCTGTTGTCGATAGGGGCACAATTGTAGTATATGTTCCGATGGGTCGTATTTCAGGGATTTTGACAAACGACCTATACGGGTGTATTGGTTGGAGGACATGTTGTAATTTTCAGTGTTCAGCTGCTGAATTTTTAATTTTGACCAATTACTCAAGTCTTCAGTGTCACATGATGCTTCATAAATCATTTTAATATACTGAAAAAAAGTCCAAGTCCACGACCATATTGTCACGGTCTTGATCAGGAACATTTGGACTCTTGAATCAGACTTGAACCCTCTTCTGGTCTCAGTCTTGACTATGACTTGAATGAGCTGGTCTCATTCACTGGACTAGGCTCATGAGAGAGTTTGCAGTTTATTGCAATAATATAGTTATTACTGCCCATAAATAATCTGAACGAATGCTCCCAAAGGAACAAAACATCACAAATGTGAACGTTTTATAAGTCAATTACTTTTTCCTAGACCGCAATAAGATAAAATGGAAAACAACTGGAGATTTCTGCTTAAGTCTTCTTCCTCTCAGAGACTTCCAACTGTAATATTTCATGAGACGGCTCATATAAAATTGTAAAAGAAGGGTTTTATGTTGTCTAAATGATGATGCATGAATGCAGCAGATGTAACATGTAGAAACACACACACACACACTGCGCTGACATTAACACAGCATGTTCATTAGCCTCCCCCTTTCCAGTTACTCAAGGGACCTGTCTAGAAACAATTCCCTAACATGGTTTTCACTTCTCAGGATTCAATTCTGCTTCTCTCTGCTGGTTTGCTGACCTCCATCCTAACGCACAGAGCCATTAAAGACATGGAGGACATTTAAGAGGTTTCTCTACCACACAGCCTCTATCTAGGCACAACAGGAGGGAGAGAAGAGGGAAAAGAATGAGGAAAATGGACAAGTGCTCTCCTGCTGGATTTGAGTAGCGCTGAGTGGCCATGTTTGCTGTGTGGGCATCAAATCCTGTCAAAGTCTGAAAGCCTGACGTACAGGACAAGAAAAAAGAGAAAGAGAGAAATATATACTTTTTCTTTTCTTAAAGTTCCCTCTCATACATTATTTCTCAGTGGAGGTCTTCATTGGGTCTCTGGCACTTGACTTATGAGTAAGCTTGCAGCTTTCCTTTTTATGGATCATTTAGCCAAAAAAAATATTCTTAATGAATGCCTTCAATTTTAACAGTAAGTAAGTAAGTAAGTAATAATAATAATAATAATAATAATAATAATAATAACCTACATATATTTTAGTGTGATAGAAAAATCGTCATATTCATAGTAAAACAGTTTTAGAGTGGCATTTATTTAAATTTGAATTACATTGAAAATGTTTAATATTACTCAAAAAGTTGGTAGAATATATGTATATATGTTTAACATTTTATATAATAATATCAAACCCGCATATATTTTAGTGTGAGAAAAAAATAAATTGTCATATTCACATTAAAATTGTTTTAGAGTGGCATTTATTCAATGCTATATTAACAAATTTGAATGTAACTGAAAATGTTTAATATTATTCAAAAAGTTGTTAGAATATATGTTTATACATGTAACATTTTAATAATAATAATAATAATAATGAAAATACCAAAACTGCATTTTTTAGTGTAAGAAAAAAAAAATAGATTGTCATGTTCACACTAAAACTGTTTTAGATTGGCATTTATTCAGTGCTATATTAATAAATTTGAATTGAATTGAAAATGTTTAATATTACTTATAAAGGTGGTAGACTATATTTGTACATATGTGTAACATTTAATATGATTTCCTCAACAACAACACCACCAACAACAATAATAATGTCTGTGGTCGTTAAAATGATTAAACATCAAACTATCACAATTTAAATAACTGTTTTCTATTTTAAATGTAATTTATGTAATTTAGTGATGTCAAAACTGAATTTTGAATGTTAAAAACTGTTTAATATTTTTGTATAAACTAACTTTTTCCCCCTTTTTTCCAGGATTCCTTGATGAATAGAATTTCACAAGAACAGCATTTATTTATTTTGTTACTCCTACTTTTGATAATTTTAATGCATCCTTACTGAATAAAAGTATATATCTATACATACATTCCTGTTATTTTATGCACTTTTCAAACTCAGCTGGTATCAATCTGGTTCCCACATTTCCTTGTTTCCTTCACTGAACTTCAAGAGTGCGTTTGAAAACTTTGCATGCTGATATCAAACAGCAGAAGTCGAAAAGTGTAGGCAGACGTTCCAAACATCAAAGTGATTGTTTTTAGGAACTGATTTGAATATCCTAGACTGTATGTAAACCAGAGTTTGAGTTTGCGAAAATCTTTCGTAAGCACAAGAGGGAATCGATTGCGTTCTCCTGTTTTCGTTTTTCGCGCACACACACAAACCGAGCTCTCGGATGCATGATCCGTTGAGTTGGTTTGTGGATGCGTATGGCTTATAGATCTAACCCCGGCCATCGCCACCTCACCACGCTTCACTGAAGCATTTATCTCCCAAACTGCACCAGCTTTCCCCTCTAAAGCACTTCCTCCAGCTCTCTCACTCCCCCCTTGGTCTTCGTGAGTGTCCCTCTGTCTATTTTCTCTCCCCTTCCTCTCTGGGAGTCTGTTATCGGCTGTTGGAGTAGCTTCACTCGGTCACAGATAGTGGAAGCTGTGGTGGGCAATCTGCCAGACAGCCGGAGCTATCAGATACGCATGGAATCCTAATACATCATGATACACGGCATGTGTGTGTGTATGGGATTACGTTGGGAGAAAATGACAGCTAAAATTAAACACACTGAGACCCAAATTGTTTGTGACTGAGCTAATATTAGAGGTGGCACTAAAAGAGGAAAATCACACGCAAGATAACTTTTCTATTTCTCTCGCTATCTGTCTATATTTGCGCGTATGTATGTGTGTGCGTGCAGGCCTTTCATTTTCACACTTCAGCTTTAGTAAGAGTGATGATAAGAGGCGAAGAGTCTAAAATGATTTTGCGTCTAAAATGGAAGAACCTGACAGGGAGAGGATACGTCTCTCTCGCAAAAGAGATCATGTCTTCCAAACAAATAATCATGATAAATTACAGTCCAGCCTCATTGTATGACTGCCACAGATTTTACCATACAGATATTTCACTTCAATGATATTAATTACTATAAAGTTTTTGTTTTGTTTGAGTGAGTTGGAATTTCAGTTAACGTCTACATAACATCAGAGAAAGAGAGAAAAAACATCTCTTGCAGACAAGAAACATTCAGAATTTTTTTAAATGATTCATTCATTCATTCATTCACTCACTCACTCACTCACTCAGCTTATTACATGACTGATAACTAACTAACAAACTAACTAAATAACTAAATAAATAAAAATAAAATGTGCAATAATAGTAATAGCCAAATCACTGTTTCATGTCTGTAATGTTCAGATCTTCTTTTTTTTTAAAATCTAGGATAGTATCTATCTATCTATCTATCTATCTATCTATCTATATCACACAGACACACACACATTATATAGCAAAATAAGTTCAGAACAAGTTGATCAGGCCCCTGGCAAAATTGGGTTATTCTGCAAAAAATGACCAGTGTCTGACAGTCCCACAATGCATTGCAGTGATCTCAGTGAAAAGCTTCCAAGATGGTTGAAAGAACCAAGAGAAACTGTTAACTACAGATAAGGGCCTAAGGCTGTTTTTCAGTGCTAAGAACACAAAGAACAGACTTGCATTTTCATGGAGACTGATCTTACTAGGCTACTTCGAAAGAACAAACTTGGAAGGGCACATTTATGAGTATGTATATTTAATGTAACTTTGCTTTGTCAATTCTCTTCTTCGTAATATGCAGACAAAAAGTGCTGCAGGTTTTCTGTAGGCCTTTATTGAGTAAACATTAACAAAAACATTTACTTTCATGAGCCGGCACATATTTGCAAGCTTGCAGCAACAAGTTTAAAGGGATAGTTCACCCCCCGCCCCCGCCCTCGTTCCAAACCCTTAAGACCTTTGTTCAACTTCAGAACACAAATTAAAGACATTTTTGATGAAATCTGAGAGCTTTCTGACCTGCAACGTAACGACAGCAATGCAACTACCACATTCAAGGCCCAGAAAGGTCGTAAGGACATCATTAAAATAGTCCATGTGACAGTGGTTCAACCTTAATTTTATGAAGCTACGAGAATACTTTTTGTGCCCAAAGTAGGGCTGCTCGATTATGACAAAAATCATAATCATAATTATTTTCGTCAATATTGTAATCACAATTATTTAACACAGGTTACATGATTTTACTGATTTGCACGTGAAATTGGGCTTTTATGGAGGAGCGAAAGCACATTGCTGGAAAGGGGGCGGAATAGAGCGTAATAATCATTTTATCTCGATTATTGAATTTTCGTAATCGTTGGAGGCCGAAATCGAAACTGTATTTCGATTAATTGCCCTAGTGCAAAGGAAACAAAAATAACGACTTTATTTAACAATTTCTTCTCGTCCGTGTCAGCTTTTGACACACGTTCACGATTTCATCGAAAATATCTTAATTTGTGTTCCGAAGACAAACGAAGGTGTTACGGGGTTGGAACGTCATGAGCGTAAGTAATTAATGGCAGAATTTCAATTTTTGGGTGAACTATCCCTTTAAAACTAGAAGTTTAAAGCTTACAGGCTTTCATACGTCGCCCATCTGCAACATGTACTGGGATTTCTAACGGTTCTATTCTCTCAGATCTGCATCCTCAATATCAAGAACACATCTGGGCAGTTACACGTGTTCTCTATACTCGCTCTCTTGACCGGAATTGGACTTTGGCTGTTGATGATGACTTAGTATGAGAACAAAAAGATGCATGAGAACACATGATAACATCAGAATACATATTTTAAAGCTATTGCTATTCAATACCACGCAAGCATCACACATGAGCTGTACATTCCATATGCTAATGAGACAGTCTATTAGTGGCACAATCCAATATTATTACTGACATGTTAAGCATCCCTCAAGAAAACCTAATCATGGAGACAAAATCACTACAGTAATCAGCTTACTGTATATTAACAATCTTACGCATATTGTTATACATAACAATGTGCATTTCAAAACAATTATCTTTCATGTGATCTCTATGAGCAAAGGTAAAATTCTATTATTTACTTTAATGTTCTCTTGGGTTCCCTTGCAGATTAAAATTGCATTTAATTTAAACAAATCAATAAAATTAATTTATAAAACCTGAGAAATGTAAGGCTTAGTTGACTATTAATTACCTTTGCGCATGTTCACTGTCCTCAGAAGTATTTTCTCAGAACGGTTTTAATTATGTCTCATACCAACATATTTCCAGATAAACGGTCGGGTGAAAATAATTTTCAAACTGTTAAAAAGGGGACGGAGGGTGTCTGAATCTTGCTAGTACATACGTCCGTTTTCAAATGTCACAATCTCCACATCCTGGTTGACGCACTGTAAATTGCTTTTGCAAACCATTTGCACGCTCTCTCCTGATTCTCATCCCTGTAAATAAAATTTCATTTGTGATCTTAATAATCATGATGTTTGGTGGACCGAAAGCACTTCAACTTTCATTTCACTTATTCAATTACCACCATCGCAGGAGGAATGTGGTGTTTGTGGCGTCTGCGTGAGTGAACGCTATCACAACACATTTGATGAAGTTTAATGGGTCCGGCTAATTTTGTGGCAGCATTTCAGATCATTGATAACTTACGTATGCTTTGCTGTTGTGGGCTAATGGTGGTGATTATACAGTGTAAAAGACACATATGTTAGATCAACAATATACTGTCTCAACTCGCCTAATGGAGTTGTCTAACCAAACTATTCATATTCAACAATGTTACTGATTTCTTAAGAGCTTGCAGGCTCCTACTGCTCATGCTGTGAGTGTTCTTGTACTGTTTGGTGACTTTATTTATGCTGTTTGTGTTATTGCTGCGATGCTAAGATCTCATCTTTTTACTTAATGAGGCTAATTGGTGGTGTGGCCTGTGTGCATTTATTTAAAACTAGTGCACTTATCATTTTTCTTCAGAAGCCAAGATGTCAAGAGTTTGCATCATGTAAATCCATATTAAACCTGTATGTAAAACATAACAATTTAAAACATCTTATGTTGTTTTGAATAGCCTATACCATATACAGTACAGCTGCTAACTCTGAGGTCTTAATCTAAATCAACAGAGTTTGTCATCTAAAAAATGAAAATTTAAAGGGGTCATGAAAAAAATCTAAACAAAAAACAAACTGCCTTTGTTTTGTTTTTTGTTTTTGTACTGTTATCTTAGGTCCATGTATAATGTTATCAAGATTTTTACATCCAAAAGCATTATAATTTAGAAGTAATAATCTATTTTCTGTCCTATTTTTAAACCCCCCTCATCAGAACGCTTTGCTTGAATAGGCGTGACGGATTGTAGACTCGGAAGTAAACGCCCACTGCTATGATTGCTAATAGTTGCGCATGTTTGATAGCGTACATTCCTCATAGATGGACGATGCTGTGGTTTAGGTCAAAAACGCATAAATAACTCACTCTTACATATCTGTAAGAAGAAACAAAGCAATAGTGACCACGTAAAGAAAACTCACATTTGTGTGTTATGAAATTGGATCCAATATAGTCGGCACAGCATCGTCTTTTAGTTTCCATCTTTTTGAAAATCCTGCGTCGAATTGTGCCTTCTTTGTAAACGAATCCACGGTGAGATGAAGTGAACAAAGGACCAATTTTTTACTGACGCGATCTGGATCTTCATTAAAAATAACGTTAATTCACTCTTTCCTAACATTGGGATTAGAAGGAAGGCAATGCAAACACTGTTTTTCCACAACTTGCCACTGTGCAGTGTCTTGTTGTCTTTAGAGCCATCTTTATCATTTGGTTTCTGCGTACACTCTTAAAAATAAAGGTGCTTCACGATGCCATAGAAGAACCTTTTCGTCTAAATGGTTCCATAAAGAACCTTTAACATCTGAAGAACCTTTCTGTTTCACAAATGGTTCTTTGTGGAGAAAGAAGATTCTTCAGATTATAAAAAGGTAAGGAAGAGATGGTTCTTTAAAGAACCTTTGACTGAATGATTCTTTGTGGAACCAAAAATGGTTCTTCTATGGCATCGCTTGAAGAACCTTTGGAAGCACCTTTATTTTTAAGAGTGTAGACCTGCGTGTTCGCCTCTCTCGTAAACACTACATGCGTGAACCGGTGGGCGGGGCTAAACAGGCAGTGATGTAGAAGCAGGCGTTGATCTTCTTCTGCGGAGATGGTGTTTATCCACACTATGACATCATAGAGTAGAACATTCCAGAAGCTGCCATTTTGGCAGACTGCTTTCAATATAGGCTGTTTTTAGACTAACGACAAAGTTTTGAGTTCTCAAACTTACAGGATGTATTTATAGTACAATGACCTCTTATATGTCAAAAGATCAAAGGAATTTTGGTTTCTCAGTTCAAGACGCCTTTAAAGCATCTTGTTTTGTTGATGGATAATTTGCTGACAAGAAATCTTTATTTGCTTTGAGAATAATATATTAGCTGAATGAGATATTTTACGTACATTAACAAGCAGTTCATGTAAACTATGAAGTGTTATTGAGGATTTTATCTTTTAAACTCAAATGAAGATGCTTTTAATGTCCTCTCTCCATTTTTGTACATCCATGGGTTTCTTCCACGCTGCTTTTTTTGTACTTCTGTTTAATGCATAAAGGTTTTGGTTGCATGGAATTTGGTAACACTTTATTTTGATAGTCCACTTTTGACCTTCTACCTGAGTTTAAGTAAATTTGCAACTACGTACATGTCAACTATTAGTAGACTTTTTGTTTAATATCTTTATTTTAATACACTTTATTTTCCCAACAGACATTCTACTGACTATAGGTAACTTTGCAAGTACATCAACACGTTCTACTAACCCTACTAAACAGTCTACTAACAGTCTAATGAGAGTTAGTTGACATGTAGTTGCAAATTAATGAGAGTTAGTTGACATGTAGTTGCAAAGTTACTTACAGTAGAATACAGTAGAATTTCAATGGATGGACAAAAATGAAGTGAGACTATTAAAAATATCATTGTTTTCGAATGTGTTCTGAATCTTTATGTCCTAAAAATGAATTAAAGTCTTATGGGTAAGGAATGACGTAAATGATGACAGAATATACATTTTTGGGAGAACTAAGCCTTTAAGGCAGTTATTAAGAGGACTTAAAGATCTCAATGCATAATTTCTGTTTAAAAATTATTTGATTTTGAAACTTTTAGTGTGCATTAGTGTAAGAGAAAATGCAAGCACCCTCATTAGCAAACACGCAAACAAACACTGCTGGATCTAGCTGAGAATAAGATGGTGGGAGGGGGGGTGTTCTTGCGTGGTGCGATATAGTTTGAGTCCTGATATGTCAACGTGTGTGTGCAGTCGCAATGATTAGTGAAGTGCTGATTAACTGATGAGATTCGTTTGTGTGTGTGTGAGTGAGAGAGAAAGGGTTGATTGAATGTGCTCAAGATACCTAATTATGTTGTAGCACACCAAAGGTACAACAGTGCCAGGAAGAAAAATAAAGTTTTTGAGAGTTTTTGAACTGTAAAATATTGGCAAACCAACATAATTATGCCCTGTCGTAGTTCTCCCAAACCAACCTCTTGTCAAGGCTTCTTAAAAGTTTTTTTTAAGTGCTGACTCCTGCTACCTTGCCTGAGGTGCATGAAATCCCAATGAGCCAGTTTTATTCCAACAATGCTGCCAGACCCCCTGAATAAAAGCGTCTATTTTTTTTCTCCTTTTTCCCTGTTTTAATTATTGTTACACATTTAAAATTATTTGATCAATACAGTAAGTCACGACAACATATGTTTTTCCTTTACTTTAACGCAGCAAAAAAGTTAACCAATTTCGACTTCATTTTTACATAATTTATATGGATTTTTTTACAAATGTATATAAATGTATTTTTATACGTTTTTATATGAAAATTTAACTACACTAACTAAATAATAATAACAAATAATAATAATAATTAACTAATAATAACTAACTAATAATAATAATAATAATAATAATAACTAATAATAACTAACTTACTAACTAACTGACTAGCTAACTAACTAACTAAATAAAACAACCAATTTGAAAAATTAAGGCAGCAACTGAACTAAAGTTTTCAAGCTTAAGTTGGTGGATTTTTTATTTTATTTTAGTTTTTTAAGTGTATGTTGAATAATGACTATTATGCTTAGAGCAAAGAAAACTATTAATCAGGGTTACACTATCAATCATATTTAAATTGTCATCACAATTTCTGTGTACCGATTATTGGGGGGCATTACAAACTGAAGCATCACTCTAGAATTCATGTCGAAGAGCAGACATTCTCGTAACTTGTGTTTATCTGAAAATGTGAGAATTCCGATGAAATGTATAAAGAAATTTCTAAATGAAATCAGTCACGATTAATAACTGCAATTCTAAATTTGAGCAAAACAATCATGATTATCAGTTTAACCATTATCATGCAGCTCTACTATTTACACCACATACAAATGTCCACACAATATCAAATCTCCAGTGATCTACTGTCTTCCACTGACAGTAATCCACTTGAATCCTGACACTGGCTTCAAATACTCCTTAAATCCACTCTACTTCTGTCAGGGTTCAGGTGCCCTTTTAGCTTGTGGCTTATTCTGGCTCAAGCCTGACTGTGGACTTCAAGCAGTGCTTGTCTACATTTTCGATATCCCTCGACATGGAGCAACTGCCTCCAATCATGTCAGCGCTGCCCAGTTTCTTCAACCTGGGTGGCCAGAGAAGACGTGCTATCAATGAATGTGCGTTAATGAAATAAAGTAATTAATTTCATTTACTATTCCCTTAAAATTGCCATAAATATCTCATGTGTGTACACTGACCCCACTAACTTCACCCACCAACACACAAATTTCATGGATTTCTTAAGAAACCAGACACAACACCTGATTTCTCACTATCATACATAACAAGCATCTAGCTATCAGTATTATCATCACAAAAGGTCTGAATCTGTATCATTGATCGGTCATACAGAAATCATGTGTATGCTCTGAGCAAAGCATTTTGATGCTTTGTCCCTGATCTGTGTGAAGATTGAACAAATCTTTTCATCTTGTGTAAGTTTTGTGCCATTCTTTTTCTGCTTTTTTTCAGCTTCTCTGTTCCCTCTCAACTTTCTGTTTCCCTCAGGCCACCTCTCTTCAATTGACATGGAGCGAGTCATTTTGTCAGTTCTTTTGGTGTCTAGATGTCTGGTCCAAGGGTTCCACTTCTAGCATACAGTCAAGGTCCCATAGAAATCTTCACAACTTCATTGAATGACTTGTTTTCAGACTGTTAGACCTATACACCTTTTGGAGCGAATCAACAATGATGAAAAACATGCCACATTAGGTACATGTTGTGCCACACTTTTGGTGACAACATTTCTCTAAAAGCACCCAGAAGAACAGACATATGTGACAAAATCTCCTTCTTTTGAAAAGAAGAATTGTATAATTATAATTAATACTATTATAATACTATACATAATATTATACAATTGATTTCAGTTCAATTAATTATCTGGCATATGATGTAATTAAAGAGTAACTTAATCAACTTAAACTGCTTATTACAATGTAATACCATAGTTATTACTATGTACTTAATTTATACTACTCAAAGTTATTCAATGTAATTTATTATTTATAATTTACTCACTGCAACAAAGCTGTGAAATAAAGAATATACCGCAAGAACTGTTCAGAAATGTTGAATAAACTGCACAGAAACTGCTAGAGAAGAACATTATTGTTAATTTCTCAAATTCAAGCAATGCATCTCTTTCAATGAAGACACATTGAGACAGAAGGAAAAAATATCAGCTCTATGTGTGCGGGTGTGATATTTATAACTTTATATTCTCCTGTGTGGAGAGACAGTGACGAATCGCCACCCCCTATTCAATACAGATCTATACGTCCTCATTCAATAACTGCTATCAACCAATCAGCTGCTCCCTCAGCAGTCACATGACCTACACTGTTAAGGCCTTCGAGCTACTATGAGACAAATTACATCCCATTTATGGAAAAGTAATGATTTCTGCTGCGAGTGATGCACTTTATGATTTTTTTTTTTTCTCCTAGCAATCTTGACAATATCTAGCGCTCAGAAAAGTCAATCCTATCCCACCCAAAGACAGGTCTCGTCAAGAGAGAAAAGAGAGATAAAAATATCAGTTTGATCAATAGTGTAGCTTTATGAAAGCGGAGCACTAACGCAGCTTTCCAGCCAAGACGGATGTGGGATATTCCTACTTGATATCTCTGATTTCTGAACATAATGGTGTCCTGTTTTCCGATGAAGATAATGTATTAAAAACTAAATGTGCATTTGTTTTCAAACATGTTTTGTATGATGTCTATGCACATACAGTACATGCAAACCCTGGGATGTGGATTCCCACACAATTCCAAGTTGGAATTCTGACTTTTTGTCGCACATATTCAATTAGGAAGTTGGAAATTCTGACATTACTAATTGAATGGATTTCATGGAGTGATTAGAACGCAAGATTTGGGCTCCGGAAGTAAAAGTCCTATTCATTTTCTTTTTAGGGGATATGATTTTCAAAGACGACTTGGTTGTTTAAGGTTGTTTCTCAATAATATACATTTTTCAAAATTTGAATTATGCCAACTTTTTTTTTTTTTTTTTTTTTTTTAATAATTGTGTTTAGCAGCAGAATTCCGCAACCTGGTCTCATGATGAAAACATACCTCTGGTAACTTTTTCGCAAGGCGCGGAATATATACCAATAAGTACATATCACTGCAGTTTCCAACAGAAGTTAACACTAGAGGCGGTAAAACATCAAGCACTTGTAATCGTTTTCATACACAGTTATGATTACAACTCCATATGTTTCGCTTTCTGGATGTAACAAGTTTACTTGGTGGCTCAGCCGGCATGGAATTGGACTTAGGATGCGGAATCTTTGGGTACGAATCCAGTCAAAAACATGACTCACGCTGAAAGAGCTGAAAGATGGGAGATCGAAAAACAAGCTAAAACGGCATGCTTGCGATTGCGTTTTTACGTCATATTCACTTTTGTTCATACTATTGGGTAGGTTTAGGTGTAGTACAGATAGTATGTTATTTTAAAACGTCACAGAGCATTAGATTTATAGCGCCACTCAACGGACATTTAAAGTCAGAACTGCACTGACCCATACAAAACCAACGTCACATAAAACGTTCATCTGTTCTGGGGAAAACAACAACAACAACAACAACACTCTTTTAGCGCCACTCTGTGGACATTTCACATCGAATATGTCATGAAACGTACATGGCGGTACGTATTTCGAGTCTTGTGAAAAAGTTCCCACAGGTACGTTTCCGTCATGAGACCAGATCGGAATTCCTGGTTAAATACGCATTAACCATGATTCTGCAACAAAATTTTTACCAAAGAATCATCATCAAATTGCGCCAAAAAGCTTATTCGCAATGCTTCATGGGATTGTGTTTTTATGTCTGTTAGTCTCGTCTCCTCGTCTTCAAACTGTCTCAATGTATCGCAAAATCATCAGATAAACACTCGGAAACACATCTACGATCGCCAGAGCCTTCTGGAAACTGGCAGAGTGTACAAACATCAGCATTCGGCAGCGACTACTGAGAAGCTACGAGGTCTCTGTCTGCTGCTGAAGCTGAACCCCGAGACCTCGGCCTCGCCTACTGACGCTACCCGCACAAAGAGGCGACACGGCGGTGTGAGAGGGGACAGAAGCGCGGCAGGCGCGGAGGTAAACGAGCTAGGCTAAGGGCTAACCCCACTAGACCAGCGATTCCATGACATCCCGGACTCCGCCATTCAGCTACACGGGCTAAACTGCTACCGAGCAGATGGAAACACAGCACTGTCTGGTAAGACTCGCGGGGGTGGCTTGTGTGTGTACGTCAACAAAGAATGGTGTAGCAACGCTGTGGTAGTGACAAAACAGTGTTCATCGCTAGTGGACTTTATGTTTGTGAAGTGCCGACCGTTCTATCTGCCGCAGGGGTTCACGGCCATTGTTATTGTCGCGGTTTACATTCCCCCGTGTGCAAACACTAAGGACGCGCTTCGCGAGTTGTACAGCGCCATCAGCGAACAACAAACAAATAACCCCGACGGCTTTTTCATCATAGCCGGTGACTTCAACCACGCTAACTTAAAGACAGTTTTGCCAAAGTTTTACCAAC
>JAFVLL020002492.1:0-11708 GCA_021397915.2 Tor tambroides | reverse complement strand
GCGGTGACTTCATCCACTGGTTGTGCTGGTAACAGTGCAGTGGAGAAGGAGCAGGAATCCGTTTCGACAGCCTTCAACATGAAGCGCTGGAGGATGCTGATCTCCTGGAGCACCAAAGGGTCCTAAAATCTGGAACACACAGATGTGGCTCTGGAGTAGGTGCAGAAGGTCTTTAGCCTGGAACACGCCAGCAAAGGTACCTTGAAGTGAAGGTGTGCTCTTCGGAGCTTAACCTTGTTCCAGATGTCTGTGTGTCTTCTGCCCGTCTGGGCTAGAGACCCAGAACTTGGTCAATCCGCTTTGTCTCTCTAGGATGGAGACTCAGGACATGCTGCATCTGTTGTTGTCTCGCTGGATGAAGTCTCTGAAGTCTGAACATAGATTATCTCTTTCCTCACAGGCAGGAGGCGCAGACTGTGGTCGTATCTGTTGCTGCCTCAAAGCTGGAGACTCAGGACTTGGTATCTGTTATTGCCTCTTCTCTCACGGGCCAGAGGTTCAGAACGTTAGTGATCTGTTGGTGTCTCTCCCTGGCAGGTCGGAGACTCAGAACAAATGTGTCTGTTACTGTCTCTTCCCTTACGGGACTCAGACTCAGAACTTCTGTGTTTCTGTTAGTGTCTCACTGGACGCACCAGAGACTCAGAATGGTTGTTTCAGTTGCTGCCTTCCCTGTAACAGGCCGGAGACTCAGAACGAATGTGTTTGTTACTGTATCTTCCCTTACGGGCCGGAGACTCAGAACAAGGAGTGTCTTTTGGGAAGGTACCTTTATCTCTTTCCGATGAGGAGGAGATTGCAATCTGGCGCTTCTCCATTTCCATGCAGTGACTGGCTATTTCCATCAGAGTGGGGGGACACGGTGTGGCCCACCTTTCTTTCCTCCTGGGGAACTTATTTGCATAGTCCAAACACACATTAGAAAAGTGTCACTAAAGATTTACCAGTGCATTTCTCACTTACAAAAACAACCACCATAATATCTTTGACAATGTTACGAACACATTAAGTCCAAACATGATGGAAGAAGATTGAACGGTCATGCATGCATTCATTTGTCCATCAACAGCTGAGTTTGTGTAGGATGTTTACACGTCGCTGTCACTGGGAAAACTTATTTCTCTGAATGAGTATGAGATGTGTGTGTTGTAGTTTGCACCAGTTTTAAGGTTTGGAAACATAGTTATGAATGGATTTGGAAGGATATGATCTGTGATCTCTCTTTGTTTCACCCACTGCTGCTGCATCCAGAGGTCCTAAGGAATTTTTATGGCAGTCACAGGCCAAACCTTAGCAATCAGTCTCTAGGTGGCAGAAGGGCCGTAACGGAATTTTGAGCAATAGGAAGTCCTGTCCTTCCCGGGCTTGGTACTAAAGGTCTTCTTCTTGCCCTCTAATGGTGCTTTTCAGCTGTGTGGTACGACTCGGCTCGGTTCAGAACGACACGGAACGGCTCAGTTCGGCTCGGTTTGCGTCTCCACTGCAGTTCTGTACCGCTTTAGAGTGGGTGGGATTCTTCACGTGTCGTTATAGTTGCACTGCCTCCACTGACGTGACTCCTGAAAAACGGTTTCATTCCGCATCGCTCCATCGCGCTCTCGCTGGATCCGCTCCTCAGCTATCAACGAGAGGGACGTCTGTACTTCCTCAACAGACAATGAAACAGCCATTTTTTGGTTGTTAAAAGAAAGGTGCGCTCATTCAAAACAGTTGCATTCGATCCTTCGCTGGCTGTGCTGAATTAAATCTAAAGGGTCTGTTGTGTCTCGTGCCGCAAGTTCAATGACGCAGGCAGTGAAGATTTTCTCTGGCCAATCAGTGATCAGCAGCGTTTACACGTCACGTTTCGGTAACAGTACGGTTCGCTTGGAACCTTGGCCGAGGTGGTACTAAAAAAAATACCTGTTACCAGGTACTGTACCCAGTGGAAAACCCCTCAAAAGTGACCCGTACAGAACCATATCGTGCCGTACCATGCAGTGGAAAAGCGCCATAAGAGGTGTCTGGCTATTGTCCTGGCATCTTTATCTGATGGCGTTGGACAGTTTGCTTATGTTAGTCCACCAAGATCCAATCAAAATGTAGCAAACCTTTGTCCACTACTGAGTTCAGAGAGCCATAAACCGGGCCCTGGAATGTGCTGTCCACTACAGTATGAAACACGCATACAGGCACATCACTACTGTGGAGATGACGAGTCAGTGTCGCCGACTTCATCTCTCAAACCGAAAACAAAGAAAGCACTAGTTTATCTGTGAATTATTAGAATGTTAATGCAGTCTCCTTGCTGTTTTTCCCTGACACATTCATATTCATTATATCTGCCGGTGCGCTGTGGCAAGATTTTTTCGTGCTCTTGAGCACTTACGCAATGTAGGCAATTAAAGGCTCATTATTATGATTTGTATGGTTTATTAATAAACATGCGATTAGTCAACTAATTGCTTAAAATGAACGACTACTAGTTGACCAGAAAAATCTTTAGTCGAAGGCAGCCCTAATTCTATTAGTGTAAAAATAAATTTTTGTTATTCCTTTTCTTACTCAAACTCAATTCGGTATTTCATTGTTTTTTTTTTATAGTAAATTCATTCAACAAAGTTACAGAATTTCTGGGAAAATGCAAGAATTGTTTAACATAATTCAATTTCATAGTAAATGTTGAGTGATTTATTTGTACAAGGGAACAAAGTTAATCTACAATTGTTTTAAACTAAAAGAGAAAAACACCGGCCAAATTCACCATTCAACTGCCGGGAACCTAGGCTTCTTGCTTAAGACAACATTTCAATTAACCCCCATGGTTAAGAAAAGGGTTACATATAGGATTGCTAAAATCGTGCAGAGTGTACAAGGCTTTAGTCTCCTAGGTTACTAACCTGTGCACACCTGTTCTGTTTCTCCGTGATTACGTTTCTCTCAGTTATTTAAGCCCTGTGTCGCCTTCCAGAAAGAAATGTATTCCAGAAAGAATGGTTAACTTACCGTCAGATAAACCCTGAACTCTCGGTTGATTAACCCCAAACCTTGCTTACTCGAGGTGTGTGGTTCCAAAAACGCGTCCGGGAGTAAGTTCATTCAACCCAGAGTATGTTCCTGGGTAAGACTCAAGACATTCTCAACAGAGCGACGAGTCGGCGAGTCACTATGGAAACGGACGCTAAGAAGAAGCGCGCCATGCTGTTTCTTTCTTCTTCTTTTGTTCAATGGTCGTTTACATACTCATTTACATACCACCTAACTTGTGGCTGTGCAGTCATTTTTTCCTGTTTAATCTTTAATCCTTGAGAATATGACTTATATTTTTTGTTTGATGCTAATTATATATTGTCATATCAGATATTTATTTTTATTATAGAAATACATTATAGAAAATGCCGATCCATGTGTGAGATGATAATATAAAATGTAATAAATATATAATAATAATATAATAAATTAAACATTACCTTGTCATAGTGTTTTATAATTTATACAGATAACTGTTATATATGCCAATAAAATAAATATAACAACAACCATATTAGAATAATATATTACCTTATTTGTTACTTATATTAGCGCTTAATACCTATGTCTATCTATCTATCTATCTATATATATATATATATATATATATATATGTATTATAATGGGCTATATTACAAAATGTAATATTGTATAATGTTGTGCGCCCACTGAAGGCTGGTCAGTAGGTCAAGCGTGCGCTGATAGCGCTGAAGTGAACTAACCCTGGAACAGAAGCTGCTCCGGAGCAGGTTATCTTCAGAGAGCAGGTTACTATTGTTACTTACATACCCTGACAGTAACCTCCTCTGAGGTTAACAGCTCAAACATACCCGGGTATGTCACATAACCTGCTTTCTGGAATACACCCCAGGTCCTTGGTCCAGTTTTGATTATGTTTAGTATTTATGCCACATTTACTCCTGCATTTTCTCTTTGTGGATTTAGTATTAAAGAACTCCTGATTCAGCGTCAGACGCAGAGTAGCTTTATTGTCAATAAACAATAAAAAAACATACATTCATACCTTCATTCATGCCAAAATCAGACAGAAAGCTTGAATTTGTGAGTTGCTTTAAAATCCCTTTGTATTTTTTCTTTCAGCATTGGTGTGAGGAGTTTCTACACTCTCTGTTTTGAAATGTTTTGATAATGCAGGAAAACTTTTCCACACTGCTTTTACTGTGTTGAAGCTACTGGCAACCCAGACTGGCCAATTTTCTGCATTTGAACGTTCAGATCATCTGCTGCTTCATGCAGTAATCTTGCATTCTTGTGTGACTGGTGAAACAAGCTGTACAGCTTCAAGGTGAACACTTCAAACTGACTGCAGCCAGACACAGTTTTCAGTGGCTCATGTACTGCTGAAACCCATCCGGTGAGCTAGAAAATGTATGGATTTCACTCTTGTTTTAACTTTGTAATCACCCCGTTTTTTGGGCCTGTCAGAATGAATGCACCATCAGCAGCAACACTGATGAGATTTTGGCGCAGAAAGTTCTCATCAAATCTCATAATTCAACTAAAGCCTAGTTCGGACTACATGATTTTTTGTCGCTTACGACAGACACTGTGCCAGATTACACAATTTTGACTCCTAAAATCTTGTCGTGTCGTGAACAAGAAACATGTAAGACTACACGTTTCTAGCCGAACATTCTTCGCTTGCCATCTTTAATGACGCGCGTGCTGTCATCGATATTAGTGTGGGACTAGACAGGTGGTTTTAAACATTTTAAAAGTGTCCTACTATTAGGCTACATTGTACATGGGCTACTGATTGGACATGATTGGATTCATGATTAAGTAAGCAATAAGGTACGAGAGGCCGTGCTGTATCGTGAATAAATCACGGCTGAAGGGCGTTGTTAGGCACGAGGCGAAGCGGAGTAAACGGTTACCACACAATAAAAATATTAAAACCCAAAATGTATGTATTGAAATGTTACTTTTTTGAAGCAAGTTCGTTAATGTCACGAGTCCGGGTTGCGACTCTTCCCTTCGCCACCAGAGGTCGCCATCTCCCTTCCTCCCGGACTCCACTCTGCTGATTACAATCACCGGTCTCATCGCGCACACCTGTCACACTCATTGCACCCACAGCTGTTCCCAATCATCATGGACTATATAGTTTCACCTCTTCCACCACTCGTTGTGTTCGCATTGTTATTGTATGGTATCCTGCCTTAGTGTTTCCATGGTCTGCCAGTGTTCATGTTATCTGTTTAGTGTGCCGTTTTGGCTGTCTGTTATTTTGTTATTAAACCACACCTCACCTGCATTTTGGACCCTGACCTCGTCTTTCCTCGGGCCGCTCCTGAGAAGGCCTGACAGAATGCGTAACACCCATTATGGGTCCAGCAGGGAGGTTACTCGGCATCCGCCAGGGAGTCCGAGCATGAGGAGTACTGTGGCTCTAGGAATTGGCTCGCGATCGGAGACAGAAAAGACCTTGTCTGCATGGTTTTTTTTAGAGGGTTCAGCCGTGCCCTTCAATTCCCTGCCGCCAATCTGGGACCCTAAGTAGTCTCTGGAGGCGTATATAACCCGGGTTCTGTGGATGAGCAGCTCAACCTTCAGGGTGGAGTTAGCTGCGGAAGTCCGTCAAAGGGCTCCCCGAGGCGGCGTCACTCACGCTCGGCCCCGAGCGGCGGTGTGCTCGCCGGGCCGATCGTCCCGAGGCGGCGGTGTCCGCTCACGATCGTCCCGAGGCGGCGGTGCCCGCTCACGATCGTCCCGAGGCGGCGGTGCCCGCTCACGATCGTCCCGAGGCGGCGGTGCCCGCTCACGTGGTTCCCGAGGCGGCGGTGCCCGCTCACGATCGTCCCGAGGCGGCGGTGCCCGCTCACGATCGTCCCGAGGCGGCGGTGCCCGCTCACGATCCTCCCGAGGCGGCGGTGCCCGCTCACGTGGTTCCCGAGGCGGCGGTGCCCGCTCACGCTCTTCCCGAGGCGGCGGTGTCCGCTCACGATCTTCCCGAGGCGGCGGTGCCCGCTCACGTGGTTCCCGAGGCGGCGGTGCCCGCTCACGATCATCCCGAGGCGGCGGTGCCCGCGGTGCCCGTTCACGTGGTTCCCGAGGCGGCGGTGTCTGTTCACGTGGTTCCCGAGGCGGCGGTGCCCGCTCAGCGCACTTTCCCAGCAGGTGCCCGGCCACGTGCCCTGATGCAGTGCCCGGCCACGACCTTCCCGGAGGCGGCAGTGCCCGCTCACGACCTTCCCGAGGCGGCGTGTCCTCGCCACGACCTTCCCGAGGGCGGGCGGTGTCTCGCTCACAGAGTCTTAGGCGGTGTCCGCTCACGATCTTCCCGAAGCGGCGGGGGCCGCTCACGATCTTCCCGAAGCGGCGGTGTCTGCTCTCGATCGTCCTGCTCTGCCAGCACCACCCTGGCACCCTGGTCTACCTCCGTCTTCAGGTCTATGTCCGCTACACGGGCCTGGCCCGCCATCCCTCCCCCTGTTTCACCGTTACACCTCCCTCCGGACTGCTGGGGTTAGTGGAATGTCTGGAAGCCACTCCTTAGAGGTGGGGTCCTGTCACGAGTCCGGGTTGCGACTCTTCCCTTCGCCACCAGAGGTCGCCATCTCCCTTCCTCCCGGACTCCACTCTGCTGATTACAATCACCGGTCTCATCGCGCACACCTGTCACACTCATTGCACCCACAGCTGTTCCCAATCATCATGGACTATAGCTTCACCTCTTCCACCACTCGTTAGGCTCCGTATTACATGTATGGTCCTCTGCCTACAGTGTTTCCATGGTCTGCCAGTGTTCATGTTATCTGTTTAGTGTGCCGTTTTGGCTGTCTGTTATTTTGTTATTAAACCACACCTCACCTGCATTTTGGACCCTGACCTCGTCTTTCCTCGACGCTTCCCATAGCGTTCCGTGACAGTTAAATGCTGTCCCTCCGCTAAAAAAAATAGTTCCTGACAGCAACAGTAAACGGCAAGAGAATGTTCCGAGCATGCCTCATCTAATGGAGCTTAAATAAAAACAGAGAATAGGAGCTCTTATCATCCGCTGTGTCATTTATTTTTTTAACACCATATATGATATTTTCTCACACACATACATCTGCTTATCCCTCAGCATGAGAAAACGTCTGTTTTCCGTCTTTTAGTTTTAAAACAGACCGATTTAAGTGCAGCACAGCATGAAGTTTGCAAGAGTCATTACAGTGTAAACTGATGGTCATACAGAATCATACCTGAAACAGAAAACTAATAAATTCAGTAATATTCCCTCCTCACTTCGGAAACTGTAGTATTTCACACAGATGCCCGCGCACACATCAACACACGTCCGCTTGAGAAGCGTTTATTTAGACAGGGGAAGGGCGGGTCTCAAAATTAAAGATGAAAGATGCAACATAACGCCAGCAGGGGTCACTCATACTTCATTAAATAAATAGCAAGCTACTACATAATACATTAAACAGTTTTGATGCTATTGATTGTTTATGTTGCTAAGGGTGGTTGCTAAGGGTGTTGCTCAGGGATACACAGAAAGGTTGGGTGAAGCGGTCATAGCCGCGCTGTATCGTGAATAAAACACAGCTGCTGACCAATCAGAATCGAGGAATGGAACTAACCGTTTTATAATTATCTTTAAACTACCACTAAATATGACTTTCATAATAAACTCTTCACTATTGCTGAACCAAGGTAAGGAGTGAAATAAAGATGTGGCCCCTTTAAGAGTGAGCGCTCCCTTCTGAGTGCATCGCCGTGTGCCACGAGTACGCGTATAAGTGGGAATATTATTTTCTGTTGCTCATTAAGTTGTTTTGGTTAAATAAGTAAGGCTGTTTACAGTATGACATTTATGGAAGACAGTTATATGGGTTTACCTTGACTTAAAACTGTGAACAACTGTGAAACTATGCCCACAGAAGATATTAAAAGCATTGGAGGTTTCGGGGCAATAAAGTAATCCCCAATTCACTTTACTGTTCTAACATCCGCGACGCTTGACGTTGTATTCTCACACACATGAACTAGAAAAACCGCTAGCTGCTGCTGCTAATGCTGTGTTACATGATCACGACATGCTTGGTAATTACTCCTCTCGCGAATAACCTGCGCGTAGTTTTACAACTTGTATGTTTTATAGTTTAAAAATGTAAATCTGAAGAACGCAATAATGCTCTGAAAAAATAAGTGAGACCGTTTACTTATCTAGCTGTTGAGTTTCAGAGAAACTCTGAAAGCAGGCTGCAAAAAGCTCAAGTGGATGTTAAACAGCCATTTAAATGTAAAACAGCAAGCTCACTGGCTGTGTATGCAAAATGAACCAATCAGCTTGTGCCAAGTCATTTAACGCTGTGAATATCATCAGTTACGTTAATACCCATCAGCCTGCGACATCTAGAGTTTCATGACTGAACTATACATTTTATGACAACAATAGGAAACATGAGTAAATGAGTAAAATAATGAGTAAAAGCATCACAATAAGTGCATACATTAGAAGTCAACAACACATTAAAGAAAGATTTATTCAAACATATTGTTCTGACAAGCAGGTATTTATAGGGTGGTAAACCCACATCCTACTGCCATCTCAACTCAGCTGTGCCAGTCCTGCAGTTGACCACCGTGCCCACCTTCGCCTGTCTCTGCGCTCCCCTTTTTTTTTTTTTTTTTTTTTTTTTTGCTCTTTCCCCATTTTTGAGTGGTCACCGTTGGCACATAATGCAACAAAGATTGCTAAAGTCAACAGATTTTACTAACAGACCTACCAAACTCTGTGTAAAAGTATAATGTATAATGATGCTGCCATCTTTCTGAAGTCATTTTAACCCCCTGTAATTTGGCTCTGAATCTCAGGTGAAAATTGTCAATTTGACCCCCATTGACAAAATAGTGGATTACTCAGTAAATATACATCTGTGACATTTAATATTTTGGCTTTCATCACTATACATGTTTATCTTGTTTATCAGAAAAAATATTAGCAAAATCAAAAATTTGAGCTGGAGACCCCTGGTGGAGTTGACACGGACTGACCTAGAGCCCTGGAGCCCTAGAGACAGATCCCCTGCAAAGACCTTGTGGGCCATCGGCACAGACCAGGGGAACCAGATGAGTCCTCTGCTCAATCTGACTCTGCTGCAGTTGGAATTGAACTGCTGGTTCGTCTGGCCAGAGGAGAACTGGCCCCCGACTGAGCCTGGTTTCTCCCAAGGTTTTTCTCCATTTCTGTCACCGATGGAGTTTTGGTTCCTTGCCGCCGTCGCCTCTGGCTTGCTCAGTTGGGGACACTATTATTGTTTCAACAATACTATTGATCTGACTGCACTGACACTACTGAATGAGAAATTAACCAAGCTGGACGATGACATCACTGTTTTGCTACTTTAGATATGAAATGAACTAATTTAATAATTGATCATCTTTACAACAGAACTGACTTTAGCTGTACAATGACTTTATTTTCCTTTAGAGCTGCTGTACAACATTATCTAACATTAGCACTATAAAAATTAAGGTGACTTGACTCACTTAAAACCAACATTAGTATTACATGCAACATGGCGAAAGAGCAATAAATGAAATTCCATAATAAAAGCTATTCAAAAGATAAGTTTTATTAAGGACGCTCCAGACACCTAAGCCAATGTTACTGTCAATCACAGCATTGATTTCAGCCAACATCTCCCTGACAATTTCTACATTCTTCATCCACAAGAGTTAAGAACAGATTTTTTATTGTACCATGCTCAGCCATATTTGTGATGTGAAAAAAAACAAGGAAAACTTGAGAGCCCAAGAAATTAATTCTGAAAGGTGACGTGCCGACAGCTGTAACCCTGAGAATGAAATGACAAGAGTCGCTCCTGAAAAATCAGTTAAAAATCAGTTATTACAACTAATAACTAAAATATTTATTAGTTATAAATTAGTTATGGTTTTGTTCTGTAGTTTTGCAACAATTACCATTGATGACGTGTTGTTATGGCACAACTACATTCACATTTGTCATTAAACAACCTTTTAGAGCCTTTCCAGTCTGAGACTGCTCTGTGTTATGAACAGCCTCCTGGTCTCAGCTGACTCTGGTGCCTCTACCATTTTGGTTTTGTTAGCATTTTACTTGACAGACTAAAGAGTTGGCCTGGTATCTCTGGCACTGTGCTTGAATGGTTCAGATCCTACCTTACAAATAGATCCTAGTTTGTTGTTCTGGGAAACAACAAATCAGACATCATAACATGTTGTTCTAGACCTACAGGACTTTCTTTCTTCCGTGTAAAACTAAATGAGATGTTAAGCAGAAGGAAAGCCAGAAGAAAAGAAAGAACAGAAGAAAGTCAGTCATACGGCCTTGAGTCGAGGATGAGTGAACGATGACTGAATTGTAATATTTGGATTGAACTATGGAATGGAGAATATCTACACAGAAAATTAAACAGTAGTAAAACTATATTCATTTTTTTTTATTATGCATTGCAAAAAGTGGTGTCAATTAAAGCGATTGTTCCTATAAAGCAGAGTATAACTAGTATCTGTGATGGTTTTGACCTGCTCTCCTGATTGTTGTTGGCACTGCTGCTATCAGTGCTGTTAACACTATTATTCCCCCAAGCAGAGATAACTCCAGAGCAGGAACCGCAGCTCCCACCGCTGCTGCTCCCAACACCTTTACCACTCCTAAAGCAGCTTTCTTCATCTTATCAGATCTCTCAATCCTCTGAAACTCCTCCAGAGTGGGGTGATGTCTTCCGTTGCTCTGGACCATTTGCTCTATCTTCACGAGCAGCTCTGAGACCTGGTCTCTGTTTCGACTGTCCTCGTTGTTGAAGGAGTGATATCTGCCACCACAGCTGTGAATCAGGGTCTGGAGTTCAAGGCTTGCTCGGATGTGGTCTTCCAAAGGTTCGCTGTTCAGGTGGTCAGCGTGAGTGAAGAGGAGGAAGGTGTAGGGCACAGCATCTTTCCCAAAGTGGTTCTGGATCCACGTCACAATCTTCCTCTCCTCGTCTGTGAGTCTCACATCCAGCCTGATCACCAGCAGAAAGACATGAAGGCCAGGAAACGACAGACGAGCACAGTTCCTCATTTCAGCCCTCAGCTCTGACGTATTGCTAAACAGTCCTGGAGTGTCAATCACGGAGATGTTGCATCCTTCCATCACTACTGTTTTCCTCTTACATGGCCTAGGGCTGGTGTGAGGGAAGGAGTTCACTCCGAATGACTCTCTGCCCAGGATCGTGTTCCCTGACGCACTCTTTCCTGATCCAGGGCTTCCCAAGAGAGCAATGCTGAGATCTGCAACAGCACATGTTTGGGGATCGTTATTAATCATTGCTGCTGCCAACAGACAAGTCTGCTCTCACGTTCATATTTTTTCTGCAAAGGTTTTCTTTTCTTTTTGTTGGTTTGGATTAAATTGAATACTAAGTGGTCCATTTTTAAAAGAGATTGGTATTAATCTACAAATAAGGAATCAAAATGTTTCAGTGTATTTTCAGCACTTAGATTTTAAACTGCATTTTGGATTTCATGTCAGCTTGATTAAGTAATGTGATGTAAAATGCTGTAACATTTTGGTAACTCTTTAGTATGGGGAACACATATTCACGGTTAACTACAAGTTTTGCTTCAATAAAGTGCTGATTTACTGTTTATTGGTAGTTAGTACGGTAGCTGTTGTAGTTAAGTTTAGGTGTGGTGTAGGATTAAGAGATGTAGAATAT
>JAFVLL020002491.1:32537-51742 GCA_021397915.2 Tor tambroides | reverse complement strand
ATAGATAGATAGATAGATAAAAGTTAAAATTAACTTTAAAACCAACCAAAAACTGCCTGAAATAATTATATTACAAAAATTAAAAATTAAATAAAAGATAAGAAAATTATAATAAATACATTTAATTTGAAATAATAAAAAAAGAAATCAAGGTTCATGTCATCAAATATGTGAAAGATTTTTCTATTATTTATTTATTTTTTGACTTGTTCGAAAGCCCAGGGCAGTTAGAGAGAATTTTAGTGAGTTAGAAGAAACATTTTTTTATGCTTGGAAACCCCCTCCCACTTACAGTACTTTTAAAACGAAACGCATCTCAAACTACTAAACTCTAATTACCTTGTTTTTGTGTCTGTGTGTGTTTTCAGGGAACGCTGCAGCAGTTCGTGGATGATTTCTTTCGCAGTGTGCTCTGTTCTGGGGCCACCGTCCCGCCAGCAGTTAAATACTTTTTCGACTTCCTGGATGAGCAAGCCCTCAGACACGAGAACGTAGACGAGGAAACCATTCACATCTGGAAGACCAACAGGTGAGAGAGAGTGTGAGCGTGTTGCGCTAGTCACAGCGGGCGTCTCTGCTCTCTGATTGTCTCTTCTCTCTGGAGACTGCTCGGCATATGCTAATGCCAGCGCCGCATTCATTTATTCCGCCTGATGTGCTGCGCGGATGCGGCGTGATTGACAGCTGCCGCCGAGATGTGAATAAATGTGACGAGCAATATCATCACTCCAGCAGCTTCTCCAGCGATTCTATTAAATATAAAACCGCTCTCAGCCAAACAAACACCTTAATTACGTCTCTGGTTAATTTAATTGTTCTGTTATTATACACCTTTTGTTTCTCCGCAGAGATGCGACTAGCCAATATATATTCCAGAAGCAGCCATCTGAATGAGTTTTTTCAAAACCGGCTAACAGGAAACAAAAGCCAGAGCTGTTTAATAACCTGTTTGAAATTCCAGAGCCGTCTGTCCGTGTTCATGCTCCGACGGCGTGAGTATTGAGGGGCGGATTGAGTGAATTATTTGAGTTTATGCTCCAACTGCAGGAAAGACTCAGTATAAAATGGATTAAATACATACGGTAATTAGCGGTGTTTGCTAAGGAGAGCATCGCTGTTGCTCTTCCCGAGAGTTAGAGATTTAAAACAAAACCCTGACCGTGATTATTAAACTGGCACATAATTCAACCCGCACCGTTTGACATGAATGATTCCTCTGTTACTTGACTCAGTCATTGTTTTTGACTGGAGGATGATAAAACCGTGAAAACAAAACATACATTATGTTAAAGGTGGAACCTGAGCCCTAGCACCCACTCAGAAAAACAAAGTGAATATTTATCTGAAGATTTAAATATATTTATTTATATTATTAAATGTATTATTTAATAGTTTATTCAGTTTACGTTATATAATTCTGTACTGTATGTTTTAAACCATATTATTCTTTTTATTATATGTGTGTGTGCGTGTATATATATATATATATATATATACACGCACACACATCTATCTATCTATATATATATATATATATATATATAATGTGTGTGTGTGTGTGTGTGTGTGTTAAATAAATATGAATGCATTAAATATCTATATCAGTTTTTGTATTAAAGGGGTCATATGATGCGATTTCAAGATTTGCTTTCTCTTTGGAGTGTTACAAGCTGTTCATGCATAGATAAGATCCCTGAAATTGCAAAGACTAAAGTCTCAAAACCAAAGAGATATTCTTTATTTTAAGTTAACACTCTGCCACGCCCCCCGAAAACGGCTCATTTAAACACGCCCCCACATGTCTACGTCACTGTGTGGGGAGATTTTCATAACACCGCCCAAATGTATACGCAAAGAAAGAAGGCGGAACTATTATTCTCGCTGTAGTGTTGTTGCTGCCGCCGGTGCCATGTCGTGGAGACGCTGTGTTTCGTTGTGAAAGCGAAACTACTTTGTTTGGGCTTCCAAAAGAGGACACAACTAGAAATCATGGTTAAGTTGTATTTACAACACTGTTCAACACAAATATTCGAGTGTGCAGCGCATTTCACGGAGGACTAACGTTATTTCCTGAAGCTGGAAGAGTAACCTACAATGCTAGCTGTGCACAAAGGCTGTTTCAAGTGGGGCAATTCCAAATTTGCAAGGACAGTCTGGCGCTTCTGACTCACAGCCTGTAAGTACGTTTTATTTAAAGAATTTTCCACTGACGATTCAAACGCGAGTTTTGAGCTGTGTAGGTGCTTGTTGTTTCTCCGATCACAAATGCAGACATGATAAAAGCATCGCAGTACGATGCAACACAACGCGTAAAAAGACAGTATAAGTCATTATAATCAGTAATTATGTCCCCACTGGATGCAACAAATGCCTCGTTTATAATGGGTTTTATTGTTTTAATCTTGTCGCGCTGGGACCATAGACTGTAAAAATGCTGGGACACGGCATCACAATATGGTGAGGGGTGTAACATTTCCGTCTCATGCTTGAGGTATTCGGCCAATCACAATGCACAGGATAGCTGGCCAATCAGAGCAAGCCTCGCTTCTCAGAACGATGAGCTTTGTAAAAATCAGCGCGTTTCAGAAAGGCGGGGCATAGAGGAGCAACAATAATGTACAGTATATGGAAAATAATGTGTTTTTTTAACCTTAAACCGCATAAACACATTGCATTACACCAAATACACAAAATAATGTTCTTTTTAGCAACATCATATGACCCCTTTAATTTGAGAGATTATATGTAATTTGTAATATGTAATTTGTAACCACTGAAAATGGTGGAACATTAAATAGAGAATTTATCTCAATATTTAAATATATTTAAGTTTAAGTTATATACATGTATATATGGCCCTCCATATATATATATATATTAGTTAGATTAATCGCATCCAAAATAAAAGTTTTTGTTTACATAATGTGTATTGTGTATATTTAGTATGTATATAAATACACACACATACAGCATATATTTTGAAAATATTCACATGTATTTACATGTATATATTTATATTCATATAATTTATTTCATATATAAATATATTTAATATATAAATGTAACATTTTTCTTAAATATATACATGCATGTATGTGTATTTAATAAATATAATCAGTACACACACATATTATGTAAACAAAAACCTTTATTTTGGATGCGATTAATCGTGATTATTCGTTTGACAGCACTAATATATATATATATATATATATATATATATAAGCACATTTTTCAAAAAAAAAATCAATTTTTTGTATTTGAAAGATTATATGCAATAAAATTAATTTGTCACCATCAAAAATGGTGGGGAAAAGAACATTAAATAAATGGTGGTTATGAATTGTGTATAAATATAAGGGCTGTCACTAACAATTATTTTTGGTAATCGGTCGATTATTCTGGTGATTAATCGAGTAATCTGATCATTTTTTGTGGCAATAAAAATAGACCTTAGCTAACAATAGACTAAAATGATTTAAAATACACATATAATAGCAATGAGCCAATAATAATCGGTTCAAATAAAATATCAAAAGCAAGTAATCATTTTATAATAATTTTATTGAACAATGTAAAAAACAATATAATCATAACTACAATAAAATAATAACTAGATTATGTTTTATATCAAATGACAGCAGGGGGTGCCAGCGGCCTGGCAATTGTTTTTACACATTACAGTGAAATCCTTGTTTAATATTGACTAAACAACATTTAATTCAAATGTCCACTTAATCTTTAATATCTGGCCACTACTTTATGATAGAAATGCTACAGCCACTGTCATTTCTTGAACAAGAACATGTGGACATCAAAACATGCAAACTCAGAGCGAGGGTTTAAACTTTTATTTTGAAGTTGCGATGAACAGTAAGCATATTGAGAAAGATAATGATGTACTCTCCTGTGTTGGCTGAGGTTTATAAATGATTTACCTTATAAATCTGATAGAATGGTGCACATTGTTCCTATAAGCAACTCAGACTCACAGCAATATGCAAAGATGGCATTTGAGATGGTCCGCACATATGAATGATAACTGTTTATGTGGAGCAGCATTTACTGTGAAAAAAGCATATAAATAAAAATATATGCGCGTATAAAGCGCGTATTAAACCCGTAGCACGTATATTTATTTAATTATTAATTTAATTGAAACGCAGCCTTTGTGAATTCACAATAGAACTATGCTTTATTATGATTTTTAAATGGTTTTAATATTTTGTGCAGCCTTAGAAAATGGTCTAATAATGCTTTTATTTTTTTATTTGTTGATTTATTTATTTATTTTGGAGAACATGCAAATTACTTTCCAAAGGCTGCTGAAGTGTGAAACCAAATGACTAAATTATGTTTTGGTGCAAGAAACCTTGACTATCATAAGTGAAGTATTTCTTATATTTACAAAGCCCTTTAACAATAATCCGCCTCTCTCTGCAGTTTGCCGTTGCGTTTCTGGGTGAACATACTGAAGAACCCTCACTTCATTTTTGACGTGCATGTGAGCGAGGTCGTGGACGCCTCTCTGTCCGTCATCGCTCAGACCTTCATGGATGCCTGCACGAAAACAGAGCACAAACTCAGTCGGGTAAGTGTTGGAGAATCAGCTGTAAACGAACACCAGAAACACATCATTTATCGGCTTGCTCTCTCTCTCTCTGTTGCCTGCAGGATTCTCCCAGCAACAAATTACTCTATGCAAAGGAGATCTCCACCTACAAAAGGATGGTAGACGAGTAAGTGCTCCAGTATTGCACAGTCTCAGCCTCCAGCCGAACACCCACAGATGGTTTACAGACTGTCTGATGCATGCTGTGCACAAAAATGCAGAGAACTTTCTCAGCGTGATCTGATTGACTGGGTGTATGCAATATCTGGGAGTCAGAGCGACAAGTTTTTATCAGTCCTCCGGGAAAACAAGATGTGTTTATGTTCCCAGGCGGATATATTGAGCATTTCTGAAGTAGAACTAGTCTGCTAAAGTTTAAGGGCATCAAATCAAAACTTATCTTTAAGTAATTTATAAGTAAATAAGATATACTATGTACTATATCTTATTTGGCAAGTAAATAAGATATACTTAGATACACGACGGAATTTTCTGCTATTTTCTTTTTAGATTTAAATGCAATTTGCCCTGCATAAGCCCAAAGCTCAAATAAAATAAGAGACAGGTAGAGACCTTCAGACCAGTATATAAAGCAGCCAACCCTGCTCAGAGTAGGTATGTTTAGCTAGAATAATCTGCAGTTTGGATCAAACGTCTGTTGTGTTTCTCCACAGGTACTATAAAGGAATCCGGCAGATGGTGTCAGTCAGTGACCAGGAAATGAACACGCATCTGGCTGAAGTGTCACGGGTGAGTGTGTGATGGGCTTTCTGTGACTGTAGAGAAAACGAACAGACTGGTGTTGATTTAGGTTTGTTTTTCAGGCACACACAGATAAACTGAACACACAAGTGGCTCTTCATCAGCTCTACCGGTACGCCAGCAAATACTACGATGGGGTGAGTGCGCGCACACACGCGCACACACACACACACACACACACATGCACAGGTAACTGACATGAAGAAGTGACAGCAGTGACATATACAAGTATTTTAAACTTAAGAGTTAAGCTTTTTTATTATTTATTTTTGTATAAAATATGCATGTCATTTTACATTAGTTGAGAGACTATGGAATAAATTTAATTTGTCACACAGCAGGACATTTTAAATAATCAGCTAAAAGATGATTGAAAATGAAGATGGGGAAACTTCAAATAAACAGATAGACAGACAGACAGATAGATATATAGATACACAGATTCAGACAGATATATATATAGATTTGTATCTATATATAGATATATAGATAGATAGAAAGAGGCAGGCAGGCAAGGCAGGCCAGACAGACAGACAGACAGACAGTGTGTGTATAGTGTGTGTACTAAAGGCTCATGGTCTGTCTCTGTAGATCATCATGTCTCTGGATGAAGATCCTGCTGCTCAGAGTAAACAGTTAACGCTGAGACTGCAGCAGATCGCCGCAGCGCTGGAGAACAAAGTGACCGACCTCTAACCCTGTCAGAGTGAACGATGAACGAACGCTCTCTGTCTGTATTTAGCTCATCATTATAATCAGATGTTCAATTTTTTCCTGTGTAGAGACAAAGGTTTTAAGAATCGTATTCTATATTTTTTTTAATGTGCAGTCTTTATGCAGAAAGCTTTATAAGAGGAAAATAACTTTTTAAATAGATGGCCTTGTGTCAGTTGTTTTTAAAGCTTCTGTTTGCGTGAGTGAGTGTGTGTGTGTGTATAAAAGGATGCCTATATTTTGACCAAAAGGGAGCTGCCCATGTCCCTGCAGTGTGTGTGAGCAGGGGGTGTGCCTACGGTGAGGTCACATCTGGTCTCGTCCAATCAAAAGCAGCTGAAGGTGACAGCAGGAATTGCGTGGGATGTGTTCGTAACAGTATCCTAGCATACTACCATACTATTTCTGCAGTATGTACTGTATGTGTAGGGTGTGCAAATGTTCTTTATCTGTAACATTTGCCAAAACATGCAGTCACATTTACCGTTGTTGTTCGGTGAGTTTTCACCGACAAATCCATGCTGAAATTTCACAAACGGGACCACACCTTAAAATAAGAGTACACTGCACTAGGTACTATTTCCCACAATGCAATGCACTCATCTTGACCTTCGATTTCTAGCGTGATCTATTATCATCTACTATTATTAACATCTCCTTTTTAACTCATTATTTGAGTCAAAAGTTTCTACACAAAATAGTGTGTACTGCAGATGCTAGTATGTTATTCCAAACGTATCCGTTTAGACGATCAAATGGCCGTTCGTTTCATAACCACCTGTTTCAGTTCAGCCATATGGACTCACTAGTAGATCCACAGAAAATCAACACAGGCAATAATAAATAAAAAATAAGTTGTCATGAGGCATTTCTTTTTTTAACGCATGATGGTACCTATGAAAAGTCTTTATTTCAGAAAATCGTTTTATTGTGAAAGCTTCGCTACTGACTGAATTTATTACATAAAGCACAAATTGTCGATGTACAGGACAGATTTTTGGCCGTTCCTGATATAAACGTGTTTGGGGCCTGAAACAGACTCTATGCAAGATTGTAAGTGCTTTAGCTACACAAACTCGATTTCAGCTTGCATAGACTGTGTTTCTGGCCTGAGATGGTTGAGCAAAGCTGAGAGGACTGACTGCAAACTTCTCATCGGACTCTTTGCGGCTCTATTGGAAAGGGTTTAGATGTGTGATCTGGATCGTTAATGGCTTTATTTTGGCAGGGAGGATAATGACACACTAATTTGTCTGTTATTCGCCACTAAACAAGATGGTACTATAGCACTCAGCCAAAATTCTGCTCCTAGAGATGCTTTTATCTTTGGACAAAACCGTTTTTACAGCTATGTGACGTTTGAAATTGATTGAGTGTCTTAAAGACGTCAAGAAAAGGCTTGGAGCTTTTTGTTTTGTGTTACTGGCTGAAAAAGAATCTAATTGCTAAAGCTAGTCGGAGCAGGTGTGTATAATTTAGAGGAAAGGGACAGTCTCATTCTAGAGGACATTGTGGACAATAGGACATTTCATGCATATACACTACCGTTCACAAGTTTGAGCTTGTTAAGGCTCACCAAAACTCCATAAAAAACAGAAATATCGTGATATATTATTCTAATTTAAAGTAATGGTTTTCTATTTGAATATATCTTCAAATGTAATTTATTCCTGTGATGCAGTCTTCAGTGTCACATGATCCTTCAGAAATCATTCTAATATGCTGATTTGGTGCTCAAGAAACATTTCTTAGTATTATCAATATTCAAAACAGTTGTGCTGCTTCATATTTTTGTGGAACGTGTGATATTTTTGAACAACAACATTTAATTGAAACATTTTTATAAATGTCTTTACTGTCACTTTTGATCAATTCAATGCATCCTTGCTGAATAAATGTATTAATTTCCTTTTTAAAAAATCGTAGCCTATACTTGAACTTTTGAACGGCAGTGCATATGTTTAAACCAAGCAATAAGGTACTAGAATATCAAGGCTAAAAGGTTTTGTTAGGAGTTCCAAAGTTAAACTGTTCTACATAAAAATATTTTCTACTTTTAATCCGCCTCTTGCCAGAAAATGTAGTAAACTAATTTGTTTTGTCAGCATTTAAGAGTACATTAGCATTCAGTTGTTAGCCTCGAAGCTAACAGACATGACATAAAAACCACAAAACTCCCAATGGTACTTTCACAGGGTGTTTAAAGAGGTTTTGTGTGAATGTGGCCCACTGAACTCAAGTTTTTAGCGGTTCAGGGAGTTCTCTATGGAAGTGGCCTGATCTCGCTGGCCGTTACTGATCTGAGAGCAGCGGTATCACGGCAGCAGATGGCCTGCGATGTCAGACGTTGAGATCCCTCCGTTTCTGTCGGGGAGTTGGGCAGAGCTGCTTGGCGTGAAGCGATTTGGCACAGGCCGGCCTTCCCTCTCTCTTCCCGTCTGCTTTAATACAACAAGCGGGAGCTGCGTTTGATCATAACTGCATGCATGATTCTGACTCCATACTTTCGAATCTACCCTCGCCAATTACTCCTTGATTTTAAAGGGATAGTTCACTTAAAAAATAAACGTGTAATCATCACGTTTACTCACCCTCATGTTGTTCCAAATATCGTACACAAAAGAATAGGGTTGGGTTGAAAATAATGATTCCTCGATTTTGATCGATACTTATTTTAAATGAGAATCTTCTTAAATGCCAAGAATCGATCATGACGCTCGAACAAAACTTCACTAAACATTATTTGATTATATGTAGCATGCCTCCTATCCAATAAATCGCAATATGCGTTGTTACTTTTGATATGAAAAAAAAGTCTTAGCTTTCAAATTCTCTATATTTTATTACGAAATTTAATAAATAGATCGCTGTGGCGCCTCAGTTCAAACTGCAGCGCAGAAAGCAAATCATCTTCCACTTTACTAAAAAATTAGGATGAAATAAACATGAACGAACATAAGAAGGAATGTTGAAAGATACAGTACAACTTGCCAAAATCTATTGTGTCTCATGTAATCGCAATCACATTCCAACAATGTCGCGTAACGTACATTTATCTCAGGAAAGCAATTCAGTGTCTATAAACTCAACAGTTAGGTAGAAAAAATAACTCCGAGAGGAATATTTTGTTAAATATATGTGCTATGTTGCATATTTATTGTATTTTTATTTCACCTGTACCTCATTATTTAATGTACATTTCAATAAATCCATCATGAAAATAAGCTTTAATGACAGCCACCACTTAGGCCTAAATGTTTCAAAAACGTAACAGAAGCATAATTATGTAATTACCATAAAAACTGCCTGATGTGCAGTTTAAATGTTTACATACAAATCAGTTGTCAGTTTTTACTTTTAAACTATTTAAAACTTTAATATTATAGTGACGAACCAACTGACAGGTTTCCCTACAGCATTAGTAGAATTTTTTTATTTTATTTTTTTTTTAAATGAATCAAAATCAAATCTAGATCAGAACTGAATCGAACTGCAAGCTCATGAATCAAACTGAATTGTGAAATTTATCTCTTTTTCTGAAGAATCTTCAAACATTTCCTGCCATAAAAAGGCAAAAAGGAAATATAAACAACTCAAAAATTCCTCTTGTGTTCCACCGGAAAAACAAAAGCATACAGATTTGGAACAACATGACAGCGAGTAAATAATTTTCATTTTTAGGATGAACTCTCCCTTTAAAGTACAAGCACAGATGCAAGTCTCCGTAGTCGAGTGTAAAACGCTTCTTTTAACGCCTTTCTGTAGCCAAAACGTGCCTTAAAAAGTGTTAAATGTGATGGTACGGTGTTGAAGACGTCAGGGTGGGTGGGGTTTCGGTAGTCGTGGGGCGTGTAGAGGTCAGAGGTCGTGGCGTACGTGAAGTGTGGTGTTAGACATCAGTAAGTGCAGTATTCAGAGGTGTGCTGTAGCCAGAATATGCCAATATATTTGAACATGCTGTATGTATAGAGCAAAAGCGCCGTTTTTAATATCTTTTGGGTGTTTGTGGTGAGTGTGTGCGTGTGCGCTTTTTAGGAGTTTTACTGCATTGGGAAAAATGCTCGAGCTGAATAAATGTGTGGAGGAGAATGTCAAAACGTTCCCTCCGGACAGCTGCCATTACGTTTGGTCTTTATGCAAAACGAATCATTGATTAGCACAAATGTTTTTATTATTGTACCGACCCGAAATTGTGTTTCAATGGTGTGTATGAACAAACAATCTGTACACGACCTTTTCTTACTGCTGTGCAGTTAATATTTTATGTCCTAAAGAAAATATATGCCTTTGTATTAAAATGCAAATCTGTCTACACTGTTCTCCTGTGCGTTATGCTCTGAGAAAACTTGTTTGTTGTTGTCGACACCCCCCCCCCCCCCCCCCCCTTTCCCTTGTGAATGTGCCGAGAGCAAAGTGTTGTGGGATTGCGGAGGTCTACGAGTGCTCTTTGTGGACTCTCGGAGGACTGATTTCGTATGTGTGAACTGTGCCGCCACAGGTCCAACATGCCGTCTGATCCTTATATGAATAAATATACACGTCCATTTCTCAAGTGTTGGGTTTCGCCTCTTTTCTGGCCCCTGATCTGGAGGGTCTCTAATGAATCAGGTGCTGTAAAGACATTATATGTGACCTTTAATGATGAGATTTACACGGTTTCACTGTCATTTTGGTGTCAGCACAGAAGTTCATGTCTTTAAAGAAGAGTGGAGTACCAGGAAGAAGCTTCGAGAACCAGATTTTAAATAATATAATATTAAATATGAATATATTTTTATAAAAAAAATTTTTTTTTTTTTAAATCTTAATAAATACTATATAAATAATACTAAAATAGCACTAAAAATCGTAACGTAAAGTGTATTAACATGAACATGATAGGCCCAAAAATATATAGAAATATTGAGTGTTTGGCTTCTAAATGTCTCTTAGTTCACACTGCAGGCTAAAGTGGCCCAAATCCGACTTTTTTGCCCAAATGTGACCCATATCTGATTTTCTTATGACAGTCTGAACAGCACAAATCCAATTTTTTCAAATCAGGCCCAGGCCACTTTCATATGTGGTCCTAAATCGGATACATATGCGATGTTTTGCAATGCGACTTCAGTCTGAACGGCCATGTCGCATTTCATGCAATTTTTACGTCATTGAAATGCGACAGACGTCACAATTCTGCGCTGGAGGAGGCGGGAAAATTAATCTAATGTGGGCAGCTTCGTTATTTAGGCTCCGATTGCACATTAACTTAAAAATTGCTAAACACACGCTAACACGAGCAGCATCCATTTTTATTTCAGCAAAAAATCCGATCTGAGCATTAAGACTTGCAGTGTGAACTAAGTCTTAAATTGATTTCATGCTCTCGGCAGTCAATAATTTACCACACAAACCATCTTTATACAATTTTTGCATAGTTTTGGTCATGTTTTTTGAGAATGAAGGTGTTACACAATCTGAACATAAATTGATTAGCTTCTAACAAGCATGTTTGATAGGATGCACACAGCAATAACAAAAGATGTTTTTTTTCCTCCTCTGTACAATGCAACATAATAGAGATCAAATTTATGCAAAAAAAGTGGTAATGTAATGTGGTAACAACAGCTTGTAGCAACCAACCCTACAAGTGAAAACTGCTGTCAATGTGAATTTGTCAGTCTGATGGGATGGGATGGCGCAGTGGATAAGACACATACCTTTGGTGTGAGAGACCCGGGTTCGAATCCACTGTGTGACACCAATGTGTCCCTGAGCAAGACACTTAACCCCTAGTTGCTCCAGAGGCGTGCGACCTCTGACATATATAGCAATTGTAAGTCGCTTTGGATAAAGGCGTCAGCTAAATGTATAAATGTTTCCGTTTTGTAGCCACAGTAGAAAACCATTGGTTGAAAAATCTAGATTTGCATAAAGCTATCACAGTCGCTGAATTCAGCAACTTTCACTGAAAATGAATGACTTTTGGTTGCTTTGTGGTTGAAAACTATGGAAGCTTATTTTTCATTACAGAATAAAAATTTTAAAAAATGTGATTTTTTTTATCACACAATTCTGACTTTTTTCACACAATTACCAGTTTTTCTCTCACAATTCTTACTTTTGTTCCTCACAACTGCAAGTTTCTGGATTGCGAGAAAAAAAGTTTGAATTGTATGAAAAAAAATTAGATAATGTTTTTTTTTTTTTTTTTTTAAATCTGTGGTGGAAATAAGCTTTAATTTGATGATGTTATTATTAAAACTCCAGGATTAAACCAGGATCCTCTATTTATTTGGTCCATCAAATAATATTTTTCTTTTTTCTTATGGAAGTCAGAATATCTTCAGAATATCATCTTTGGTGCTCAACAGAAAAAAAGAACCTCATACAGGTCTGGAACAACTTGAGGGTGAGTAAATGATCACACAATTTGAATTTTTGTGTGAACTATACCTTTAAAATGGGTTGTTGAAGAAAAATTACATATGCAAAAAATAAGAACATCACTCAGAAAGTATTTTGTGAGAGGGAGCGGAGGAGGAAGAGTGGGACAGTATCAAAACCAACTCACCTGAAGTCCTGAGTTCACCACAAATGGACCTGTACAGTCTGTGCCAAACCAAAATACTTCAATCAGATTATCAGAAATCTCCTCACGATTTACATCGCAGACTCAAATCTAATCACACCTCTCTCTTATTAGATTTCAGATGAAGTGAAGACAGTTTAAATATAAACCCTTCGCCTTTTATACTGCTTGACTTATGTAAATTCATAAAGTCCCAGTAATAAGTATTATATGAGTCTCTGTCTTCTAGTTAAACAGAAAAGAGCCAGTCTGGATGTGTGAGACTCTCTCTTTCATAAGAGCTTCTGCTACCCATGATTCTATAACCGAATTAATCCGATCAGACCATGCGGCCCCCCTGCATGGGCGCTGAATTAACTTAGTCACGATTCCATGCAACTGGGCTTCAGCCTTAAAAAAAAACAAAAAAAAACAGCTCAGATTTTCCACACACTGGGAAAATAAGAAGATTGGGCCCTTTCATTCTCACTGTGAGAGCCATCACTCAAGGAAAGCCCACTCTGGCAGGTGTTTGTGTTTGTATTCACCTGCAGTGGTGTCTCACCCTCAGATATTAATGAGATTTCTTCTGCTTTGCCTTAAAGGGAGACACAGGCCCTCAAACCGCACACACTCAAGGATTCTCCCTCGGCTGCGGTCTAAGAAAAGCTCAGGAACCGAAAAAAGGAATTGCCATGATTAATAATGTAGTGCTTGACCACAAACAGCTGTAGCTTGTGGACATGTTCAAAGCATCTGCATATCTCACAGGAGGCAGAGGGAGAGTGTGAACCTGAATGAGGTTGTTGTTCCTCGCGTCCAGGGACATCTACTCTACTCTAGCTTGTTAGAAAGTTCACTCCTTGCTCTGTTTTTCCCTTCGGGCGAAATGAACCAGCCTTATCCGTCGACAGGAGACCAACTGCATCTGTATGTAAATGTAAAATTTCATTTGGTATATAAAACTGTATTATTACAAATGCATTCAGAGCCATTAGCCAACACAATACTACAGGAATCATAAATAACTAATGGCTTGACTTGTTGCCTATGGGGTGAATCAAAAATTTAGTGTACTCAAAATTTTATCTAGAAACAGTAACAAACTCAAGTAAGCACTGTCAGCAATATTTGGAGTCACCTACAGGGAAAGTAGTGTAATGAGAAATAAATTATTAATAGTTAAAGAATGTGTATCACATACAGAAAACAAAATGTAAGAATGTAAACATACTTATACATTTATGCAAATCTCGTGCTCTCATTTGAGACACAAATGTATGAATATTCACCGCGTCGCCGCTAGCGGACGCTTTTAGCATCCGGAAATATGTACGTCATCATACAGCCTGTCCATGTCAAGTTTGATCCAATGAGATGACTGAGAGAGCGGGCACGTGTCTCTGGTTTAGCCAATGAATGCGCACTCGCTTACGTTTCATCCAATGAGAGTACAGAGAGGGCGGGACTTCAGTGTGTAGCGCGGTGGTTAAGGAAGATTAGCTCTTGTGTGTTTATGCGCACCAAATGCTTATTTTTTATTAGGAATAATATTTATTATCTAATGCGGGATAAACGTTTGCAGCTCGGACAGCTTAAGCTTGAATTCCAACGTGAGTAAATCATCTCAGACACGTCTATGTGAGTATGACGGCGTTTGTACGATGCAGTTGTGTTTGTTTACTGCCTTCAGTATTAAATTCGACAAATAAAATGTGTTTATCTGCTGAGTAAACCAGTTATGAGTGTAATAAACCTTCAGTAATTATATATATAAGAATATATTTTATCTGTTTGCTGTGGCTGTTGGGTTTGAATCATGTATGCTTCATTCATTGAAACAGAAAGACACAACAAATGACAATAAACAGTATTGGGGAGTAACGTAACTAGTTACATGTAACGGAGTTACGTGATTTAATTACAAAATAAATGTAAATGTAATCTGTTGCAGTTGAGAAAAAAGAAAAAGGAAAAAAAAAAGTGTAATTAAATTACAGTTACTTATGAAAATGTTAACGATTACAAAGATGGTTACATCTGAATATTTCCACACACACACACACACACACAGACAGAGACAGATTTAGGCCCGGTTTCACAGACAGGGTTTAGACTAAGCCAGGATTAGGCCATAGTTCAATTAGGGCATTTAAGTAATTTTTATAAATGTGCCTTAGAAAAGAACATTACTGGTGTCCATCTTGAGACAAAACAAAAGCACTGATATGTTTTAAGATCAGTCAGTGCAAGCTCTTTTACTTGAAACAGCTCAGATTATAGTCTGGGACTAGTTTTAAGCCTTGTCTGTGAAACCGGGGGTTAATTTCTTTGGCTGTGCTTTAAAATTAATTTTTTTATCATCTTAATTCAAGAGATGAAGGATTTTGAAAGTCTGACAGTAATCTGTGAGGTTAACCCTGCCTGCTTTGTGTTTCAAAATGAATAACAGTTGAAAACATGAATTAGAAATTTAGAAAAGTAATCAAATGTAATCAGTTACAATTTTTTTCTAAAGTAATTGAAATAGTTACACTACTTATATTTTAAAAAGGGTAACTTGTAATCTGTAACCTATTACATTTCCAAAGTAACCTTCCCAACACTGATACTAAATGTAAGATGTTAATATAGCTAATATTCAAAACGTAAGATACACAAGGTATTATACCTTGGTTATATACCAAGGAATAATATACCAACGAATAATATACCAAGGTATAATATACCAAGGTTATATTATACCAAGGTATTATACGCAAGGTATTATACCTAAAGTATCTCAAAGATACTTTATTTAATTTATTCATTTAAGGGCAAGATGACAATTGATGCTGTCTATATTGTCTAGTAATTAATTATTGTATGAATTTCATGATTTCGTGACATAAATGTCATCTGTTTTGTGCAGGTCTTGCTGCGTCATGATTGCGCGCTGTCACTAAGATGTCCGGTTGCCACGGCAACAGCGTCAGCATCACAGGGCTGCTGGGTGCACTCTGCGACTGCAGCCTTTATGGGTTGTCATGGAAACGTCGCGCTCTGGGCGCAGCGTCCCGGGAGTCTGCGCGTCGGACCCTGCGCAAGCGTGTGTATGGCGCGCTCCTCGCCGGACTCTTCCAGGACGGGTCGCCCAAACCGCCACCGAACGCCCTGGCGAACACACCTGCCCATAATAAAATACTGATGATCTCATTCGACCTGCGCGTGTCCGGCTGCAACGAGGAGGCGGAGAGGTTGGAGGAGCTCCTGGGTCAGCTACGGGACGGAGCGGACTCTTCTGGACTGTCTGAGCTCGATTCCATCCTGGAGCTCCTGGTGCAGCTGGCTGGGTCCGTGGCTCCGCCCCCTCTGTCTTTTAGTCACGACTACATGCGCCGGGAGCGTCCCGTGCAGCGCAGACCCCCGTTGGGCGGGTACCTGAGCCGGGACATGCAGCGGCTGGAGGAGAGGGCATGGTCTTTGATCTGTGGGGAGGAATGGGGCATTTTTGGGGGCATCTGTAGGACCCTGAGCATCATGGACGCTCCGCCGGGCACCGGGCTGCTCGGACTGGGACGCAGACCGGATACTGAGGAGAGGTTTGAAAGAGAGACCCGACTGTCACTTTTTGGTGCCCTACAGCACTCCAGAACAGCAGATATGGACGTCCGACTGGACCTGCCGCCCGTTCCAAGCAACGCAGACCTTACTGGACTTAGTATACGGGTGGAGATGCTAAATTCATCCAGTACTAGCGTTTTCTCCTGAGAACTGTCATACCTGGTAGTTTATATGCTCTCGTTTCTGCAGGTTCCTCTGTGGCTAGATCAGTCTGATGATGAAGGCTTCCAGTCCGCCTCTAATCTGACTCCAGATTCCCAATCCGAGACGAGTCCCAGTCCTGAGATCGACGTGTGGGAGGCCCTGCGGTCATTTGTACCCGGCAGACGACGCTGTTGGGAGAACATTGGCTGGTGAGAGAGTCGAGCACGCTGACAGTGGTCTGATTTGATTGTGATTCTTTCAAATCTGCACCAAAACAATTAAACTGAACTGACCAAGTTTTAATTCATAATTATTTTCAAAAACACTTTGTCAGACACTTTAACACTTATGATTTCAAAAACCTGATCTAAAGGCTTATTCTTAAATGTAGATAAACATTAGATTAGACATTGTAGATAAACAGTTAAATTGTAGACAAATATAGTTTGTGCCCAATATAGTTAATTAATACTAAAACTGAAACTAATAATAAAACCATTAAAAAAATTGTTGCTTGAAGTAAACATTGATTGAAATATTTTACTTTTATAATACTCTTTATTTCTGCTAGTTGCCAAGGCAATATTACTCATTTTAATTAGCTTTTTAAATAACTCATTTTAACTTTATGTATGAAAATAACTAAAACTGAAATAAAAAATTAATAAAAACTATGTAGACATACATAAAAAAAAGTACTAAAAAATGACAAAATCACAAAAAAAACTATAAAACTAAAATGGAAATGGAAAATATAAAAGTAAAAATGATTTAAAAATGTTAATTTTTTTTTTTTTATTTTTTTTTTACACATTTCATTTGGTCAAGAACTGTATTTTGGGTAATAAATTAAAAATATTTCTTAAAATAATTATTGAAGTAATAATAATAATGCAAAATAAGTATAATAATGAATACCTTGCAATATTCTAATTATTATAAACTATTAAAGGGATAGTCTACCCAGAAATGAAAGTTCTGTCATGATTTCCTTACCCTAATGTTGTTCCAAACCTGACCGACTTTCTTCTGTGCAACACAAAAGAAAAGTTTGATTTTGAAGAATGTTGGTAACCAAAGTTTTGGTTCCCATTGACTCCCATTATATTTTTTGATCATACAATGGGAAACAACACTTGGTTTGGTTGCCAACATTCTTCAAAATATTTCTTTTTTCGTGTGTTTGTTTCAAAGGGGAAAGAAATTCATACGGGTTCGGAATTAAACGAGGGTGGACAATCCATTTAAAATAAATACCAAAATTATGCATTGAATTGGACCTCTGCTAACTAGTTTCAAAGTAGTTTGAACATGGTCCACATTTGTCATCCTCTCTATCTGTGTGTCCTTCAGCCCGCCGGGTCAGAAGGAACCCCCGTACCTGACAGAGGCTGGCAGAGAGGCGTTTGATCAGCTGTACCGACTGTGGGAGGGAGAAATGAGGAACATTCTGTCCACACAGACACCATCGCCGCTCCTGCCGCTGCCACTGGACTGCCAGAGTCAGCTGGTCAAAGACGTGCTCAATGTGCTGATCGGGGTCTCCTCTGCCACGTTTCCACTCAACGAGGTAGAGCAATTAAATATACGTCAAGAAAACACATTTGTAATGTGTGACGACCCATAGAAGTATTTTGTGTGAAGAGAATTGACAACAATGAAATTTAGCACATCTACCTTTCATAATGTGACAATACAGAGTGAAACAATGTAGGCAGGACTTGATTTTAATTATTAGGATTTGTTTGGGTGAAACATGGAGCCTAAGCATCACTGTTAGTCTTTTTATTTGGGCCACAAAGAACTACCCAGAAAACCCTAACAAATGCATGGTAATATGCCAGAGGCAAATATTTTGGAAAACCTTGAATTGTGCACAATCAGATACAGAACACTTATTATTAGAAAATTAATTAACCACCTAATTTTAATAACATTTTTTGACATGCTTTGTTTTCCGCTCAAGGCTAGTGTGCAGTTCGATGTTCGTCCGGATATATGTGTGTCCGGGACGTCCCCTGAGAGTGTGTCTCGACTGCTGAGTGAGCTGTCGCAGTACGGCACAAATTACCTGCGTCTCAGCCGCTTCTCTCTGAGCAGCACGAGTCAGAAGGGACTCGTCTTTCAGGTGACGGATACTGTTTTTTTTTTTTCTTACAGTACTTTAGGACTGATCCAGGCCCATTATTTCATATTCTGTACAGGGCTCCACGATAAATCGAAATGAAATCGCGATCATGATTAGGCAGAAGCTACGATTGTTATGCGTATCTTTCAGTGAAGCACGGTTCTGTGATCAGTAGTAAATCTCCATCCGAAGGCCAGAGAAACTCCAAAATACGCCCCGCAGAACAAACCCTATAGTGGTAGCTGAATAAACAGAAGATTTAACTGCTTTTGTTGATTCAACATAACTAATAAACACACGACTACGACACTATATGGTTTATCTGAATTCTTATTATTATAATTTTCAGTATAATAAAGTATATTTATAATGCAATGCCTTTATCACTGCTTAGAATACTATGAAATAGTATTGTGAAATAGTGTTGTATGCCTTATTCTGTGTAAGAAGCCACATCATCTCACAGAAGGATTTATTTCAAACACTCGACTGACGTTATGAAGTGAGTTTAGAGTAAAAACGTTATTAAATGTGGTATTTTCACATGCTTTCAGATAGAGCAGCATTTACTACACAGAGCCGTAGTTCACTGAGAAACTACGCAAACAGCTGTCATTATTGCGAACGATTTCTTCGATTTCATAATCATGCAATAATATCGTCTACGGCTCTGTGTAGTAAATGCTACTCCA
>JAFVLL020002491.1:0-32437 GCA_021397915.2 Tor tambroides | reverse complement strand
CTTTTTGAATTTGAAGATCAAGGTAAATTGTACTTAATTTGTCTTCCGGGAAACATGCAAGTATCTTCTGTTGCTTCCGAAGGGCAGTACTAAATAGAAAAAAAAATTATATTTCTACAAAATAAGAAAAATTTGGACATCGTCATCCTGTTCAAAAGTTTTATATATATATATATATATATATATATATAATATTTTTTTTAAGATATTTTACGTGTGTGTGTGTGTGTATATATATATATATATATATATATATATATATATATATATATATATGTCTGGGTGTTTTCAGAGTTGTAAATAATTATAGAATATTACAAAAAAATTAATAAAAAAGAAAATAATAATAAATACATTAATGGCATCAATTTTGTATTTTTTTAATATTATATATTTATTTAACTTTTGACTTTTTCAGAAGCCCGGGGCCGTTAGAGATCTTTTTAGTCAGTTAGAAGAAACATTTTATATGTGGGGAAAAAAAACAAACACTTACAGCACTTTTAAAACGAAAAGCATCTCAAACTGCTAAACATTACTTACCTTGTTTTTATGTCTGTGTGTGTTTTCAGGGTACGCTGCAGCAGTTCGTGGATGATTTCTTTCGCAGTGTGCTCTGTTCTGGTGCCGCCGTCCCGCCGGCAGTTAAATACTTTTTCGACTTCCTGGATGAGCAAGCCCTCAGACACGAGAACGTAGACGAGGAAACCATACACATCTGGAAGACCAACAGGTGGGAGAGAGCGCTAGTCACAGCGGGCATCTCTGCTCTCTGATTGTCTCCTCTCTCTGGAGAGCGTTTGGCATATGCTAATGCCAGCGCCGCATTCATTTATTCCACCTGTTGTGCTCCGCGGATGCGGCGTGATTGACAGCTGCCGCGGAGATGTGAATAAATGTGACGAGCAATATCATCACTCCAGCAGCTTCACCAGCGATTCTATTAAATAGAAAACCGCTCGCAGCCAAACAAACACCTTAATTACGTCCCTGGTTAATTTAATTGTTCCATTATTATACACCTTTTGTTTCTCCGCAGAGATGCGACCAGCCAATATATATTCCAGAGTCAGTCGTCTGAATGAGTTTTTTTAAAAGCGGCTCACAGGAAACAAAAGCCAGAGCTGTTTAATAAGCTGTTTGAAATTCCAGAGCCGTCTGTCCGTGTTCATGCTCCGACGGCGTGAGTATTGAGGGGCGGATTGAGTGAATTATTTGCTCTGTACCGAGTTTATGCTCCAACCCCAGGAGAGACTCAGTATAAAATGGATTAAGTACATACAGTAATTAGCAGTGTTTGCTAAGGAAAGCATCACTGTTGCTCATCCCGAGGGTTAGAGATTTAAAACAAACCCTGACTGTGATCATTAAACTCTGGCATATAATTCGAGCCGCACCGTTTGACATGAATGATTTCTCTGTTACTTGACTCAGGCATTGTTTTTGACTAGAGGATGATAAAACGGTGAAAAGAACCCATACGTTACATTGAAGGAGGAACCTGAGCACTAGCAATCACTCAGAAAAACATAGTGAATATTTATCTGAATATTTAAATATATTTAAGTTTATTCAGTTTAAGCTATATAATTTGTACTGTATTTTTGTAAAACATATTATTCTTTTTATTATTATATATATATATATGTGTGTGTGTGTGTGTGTGTATGTATTTGCGTGTGTGTGTTAAATAAATATAAATGTATTAAATATCAATATTGATTTGACTTCAGAATTAACTATTTACATGAAGAAGTGACAGCAGTGACTTTTTTAAATCACTTTTAGAGATTATATGGAATTAAAATTAATTTGAGTATTTATCTGAATATTTAAATATATATAATGTTGATAAAAACATATGTAACAAAACATGATCAAGTCAAAGTGTCAGATCAAATTTTTGGTCCCAAATGTTTATCAGCTTTACTGATAATCCACTGTATGAAGAATTTTTGGGTATAATATGTCATAGCTTACTTTATTTTGCTATCCTAACTTACATAAATGAACTACAGTGTCCTGCACCCGCTAGTAAAAAAAAGAGCTCAAAATTTAGATCTGGTGTCTGAATTATTATTATTATTATTATTATTATTAATTTGTGAGATTATATGGAATAAAATGAATTTGTAAAAGAACATTAAATAAATGGTGGCTATAAATTCTGTATAAATATTAGGGCTGTCAGACAATTATCATTTTGGTAATTGAGTAATCTGATAATTATTTGTGGCAAACCTAAATAAACCTAAGCGAACAATAGACTTTAAAATGACTTAAAATACATATATAACAGAATATTGAACAAAACAGTGAAAATACAGTTAAAATGTAATACAACAATATAATCATAACTTATGTACATTATGTATTATATCATATGCCTGCAGAGGTGCCAACGGCATGACGATTGTTTTTACATTTTACTGTAATCAGATCTAATCCTTGTTTAATATTGACCAAACAACATTTAATTCAGATGTCCACTTAATCTTTATTATTCAGTCACTTCTTTATGATAGAAATGCTACAGACACTGTCATTTTTCAAAAAAGAACATGTGGACATCAAAACATGCAAACTCAAAGCGAGGGCTTGGGCTTTTATTTTGAAATCACGATGAACAGTTAGCATATTGAGAAAGATAGTGGTGTATTTTCCTTTGTTGGCGCAGGTTTATAAATGATTTACCTGATAACTCTGATAGAATGGTGCACATTGTTCCCAGATGAACGTTATAAGCAATTTAGACTAACAGCATATGCAGAGATGGAGTTTGAGACAGTCCGCGCATGTAAATAATAACTGTTTGTGTGGAGCAGCATTTACTGTGAACAGAGCCATAACCTACACACATATAAATAAAGCACATATTAAACCCACAGCGCATATACAGTATTTATTTAATTGAATCGCAGCCTTTGTGAATTCACAATAGCACTATGCTTTATTATGATTTTAAATGGTTTAGTATTTTGTGCAGCTTTAGAAAACGGTCTAAAAATGCATTTATTTATACATTTTTTGGAGAACATGGAAATTACTTGCCGAAGGCTGCTGAATTGTGAAACTAAATTACTAAATTATGTTTTTGGGGCAAGAAACCTTGACTATCATAAGTGAGGTGTTTCTTACATATTCACAAAGCCCATTAACAATAATCTGCTTCTCTCTGCAGTTTGCCGTTGCGTTTCTGGGTGAACATACTGAAGAACCCTCACTTCATTTTTGACGTGCACGTGAGCGAGGTCGTGGATGCCTCTTTGTCCGTCATCGCTCAGACCTTCATGGACGCCTGCACAAAAACAGAGCACAAACTCAGTCGGGTAAGTGTTTGAGAATCAGCTATAAACGAACACCAGAAACACAACATTTATCGACTTGCTCTCTCTCTCTGTTGCCTGCAGGATTCTCCCAGCAACAAATTACTCTATGCAAAGGAGATCTCCACCTACAAAAGGATGGTAGACGAGTAAGTGCTCCAGTTTTGCGCAGTCTCAGCCTCCAGCCGAACGCCCACAGATGGTTTACAGACTGTCTGATGCATGTTGTGCACAAAAATGCCGAGAACTTTCTCAGCGTGATCTGATTGACTGGGTTTATGCAATATCTGGGAGTCAGAGCGACAGGTTTTTATCAGTCCTCCGGGAAAACAAGTTGTGTTTATGTTCCCAGGCGGATACATTGAGCATTTCTGAGGTAGAACTAGTCTGCTAAAATTTAAAGGCATCAAATCTTTGAAAGTTATTTATGATTATGTTGTTTGAGACACTTTAGCAAGTAAATAAGTTACACAACAGCATACTCTGCTATTTTCCTTCTTTTTTTTTTAGATTTTAATGCAATTTGCCCTGTTTAAGGGTCAAATGAAATAAGAGACAGGTAGAGACCGTTATACCAATATATCGCAACCAACCCTTTTCAAAGTAGGTGTTTTTTAAGCTTAGCTTTTAATCTGCAGTTTGGATCAAACGTCTGTTGTGTATCTCCACAGGTACTATAAAGGAATCCGGCAGATGGTGTCAGTCAGTGACCAGGAAATGAACACACATCTGGCTGAAGTGTCACGGGTGAGTGTGTGATGGGCTTTCTGTGATTTTTAGGGAAAATGAACAGACTGGTGTTGATTTAGGTTTGTTTTTCAGGCACACACAGATAAACTGAACACACAAGTGGCTCTTCATCAGCTCTATCGGTACGCCAGCAAATACTACGATGGGGTGAGTACGCACACACACACACACACACACACACACACAGGTAACTGACATGAAGTGACAGCAGTGGCATATACAAGTATCTTAAACTTGAGCCTTTTATTTATTTTTATTTTTTTTGTATAATCAATATGCATGTTGTTTTACATTAATTTAGAGACTATATGGAATAAATTTAATTTGTCACACAGCAGGACATTTTAAATAAACAGCTAAAAGAGGATTGAAAATGGAGGGGGGGGCATCAAATAAACAGAGAGACTAACAGACAGATAAATAGAGACAGACAGACAGACGGACTGTGTGTATAATGTGTGTGTACTAAAGGCTTTGTCTCTGTAGATCATCATGTCTCTGGATGAAGATCCTGCCGCCCAGAGTAAACAGTTAACGCTGAGACTGCAGCAGATCGCCGCAGCGCTGGAGAACAAAGTGACCGACCTCTAACCCTGTCAGAGAGAACGATGAACGAACGCGCTCAGTCTGTATTTAGCTCATCACTATAATCAGATGTTCAATTTCTTCCTCTGTAGAGACAAAGGTTTTAAGAATCGTATTCTATATTTTTTTTAATGTGCAGTCTTTATGCAGAAAGCTTTATAAGAGGAAAATAACTTTTTAAATAGACGGCCTTGTGTCTGTTGTTTTTAAAGCTTCTGTTTGTGTGTGTGTGAGTGTGTGTGTGTGTGTGTGTGTGTGTAAAAAGATGCCTATATTTTGACCAAAAGGGAGCTGCCCATGACCCTGCGGTGTGTGTGAGCAGGGGGTGTGCCTACGGAGAGGTCACATCTGGTCTCGTCCAATCAAAAGCAGCTGAAGGTGACAGCAGGAATTGCGTGGGATGTGTTCGGAAGAGCATACTAGCATACTACCCATACTATTTCTCTAGTGTGTACTGTATGTGTAGGGTGTGCAAATCTGTAACATTTGCCAAAACATGCAGTCACATTTACCGTTTCTTCGTTGAGTTTTCACAGATAAATCCATGCTGAAATTTCACAAATGGGACCACACCTTAATGCAAAAGTACACTGCACTAAGTACTATATCCCACAAAGGAATGCACTCATCTTGACCTTCCATTTCCAGCGTGATCTAATATCATCTATCATTATAAACATCTCCTTTTTAACTCATTATTTGAGTCAAAAGTTGAGACATTTCTACACAAAAGATTGCGTACTGCAGTATGCTAGTATGTTATTCCAAAAATATCCATTTAGGTGATCAAATGGCCGTCCATTTCATAACCACCTGTTTCAGTTCAGCCATATGGACTCACTAGTAGATCCACACATAATCAACACAGGCAATAATAAATAAGTTGTCATGAGGCATTTCTTTTTTTACGTATAAAGGTACCTGTGAAAAGTCTTTATTTCAGAAAATCGTTTTATTGTGAAAGCTTCGCTACTGACTGAATTTATTACATAAGCACAAATAGTCGAAGTACAGGACAGGTTTTTGGCCGTGTTTGAGGCCTGAAACAGGCTCTATGCAAGAGTGTAAATGCTTTAGCTACGCAAACTCGATTTCAGCTTGCATAGACGGTTTCTGGCCTGAGATGGTTGAGCAAAGCTGAGAGGATTGATTGAAAACTTCTCATTTGACTCTTTGCGGCTCTATTGGAAAGGGTTTAGATGTGTGATCTGGATCGTTAATGGCTTTATTTTGGCAGGGAGGATAATGACACACTAATTTGTTTGTTATTCGCCACTAAACAAGATGGTACTATAGCACTCAGCCAAAATTCAGCTCCCAGAGACGCTTTTATCTTTGGACAAAACCTTTTTTACGGCTATGTGACATTTTCATTTGAGTGTCTTAAAGACATCAAGAAAAGGCTTGAAGCTTTTTGTTTTGTGTTACTGTCTGAAAAAAAATCGAATTGATAATGCTAGTCAGAGAAGGTGTGTATAATTTAGAGGAAAGGGACAGTCTCATTCTAGAGGGCATTGTGGACAATAGGACATTTAATAATGGGGCAGAATTGTACCTTTTGGGGTACAACAGCTTGTCCCTGGAGCAGTACCCTTAAAAGGACATCTTTGTACTTTTTTACCCCTAAGGGGTACATATTAGTACCTTAAGGGTACGTATTACTACTCTAAGGTACTAATATGTACCTATTAGGGGTAAAAAAGGGTACTGCTCCAGGGACAAGCTGTTGTACCCCAAAAGGTACAGGTTTAAACCCCTTTTTCTCTGCGTATATACTACTGTTCGAAACTTTGGGGTTGTTAAGGCTCACCAAGACTGCATAAAAAAAACAGAAATATTGTGATATATTATTCCAATTTAAAATAACTGTTTTCTATATGAATATATTTTAAAATGTAATTTATTCCTGTGATGCAAAGCTGAATTTTCAGCATCATTACTCCAGTCTTCAGCCACATGATCCTTCAGAAATCATTCAAATATGATGATTTGGTGCTCAAGAAACATTTCTTATTATTATCGATGTTAAAAACCGTTGTGCTGCTTCATATTTTTGTGGAGCATTTAATTGAAACATATTTTGTAACATTATAAACGTTTTTACTGTCACTTTTGATCAATTCAATGCATCCTTGCTGAATAAAAGTATTAATTTTCTTTAAAAAAAAAATCTTAGCCTTCTCACCCCAAACTTTTGAATGTTAGTGTATATGTTAAAACCAAGCAATAAGGTACTAGAATATCAAGGCTAAAAGGTTTTGTTAGGAGTTACAAAGCATGGCAAAGCAAATATTAAATACTTCTCATCAGCCTCCTAGAAAATATAGTCCCTGACATGTAAACTAATTTATTTTGTCAGCATACATTAACATATAGATGTTAGCCTCGAAGCTAACAGAGACGACATAAAAACCACAAAACTCCAGTTTTTTTAAACAGGTTTTCTGTGAATGTGGCCCACTGAACTCAAGTTTTTAGCGGTTCAGGGCGTTTCACAGCCTTCTCAATGAAAGTGGTCTGATATCGCTGCCCGTTACCGATCTGAGAGCAAGCGGTATCACGGTAGCAGATGGCCTGCGATGTCAGACGTTGAGATCCCTCCGTTTCTGTCGGGGAGTTGGGCAGAGCTGCTTGGCGTGAAGTGCTTTGGCACGGGCCGGCCTTCCCTCTCTCTTCCCGTCTGCTTTAATACAACCAGCGGGAGCTGCGTTTGATCGTAACTGCATGTGTGATTCTGACTCCATGCTTTCGAATCTACCCTTGCCAATTGCTCTTTGATTTTAAAGGGATAGTTCACTCCAAAATAAACGTGTAAACATCATTTACTCACCCTCATGTTGTTCCAAATATCGTACACAAAAGAATAGGACTGGGTTGAAAATAATTATTCCTCGATTTTCATCAATTCTCATTTTGATGAACTGATATCGATTCTAAAATGAATCCAAAGATTCAATCTTGACTCTTGAACAAAACTTAATTTGATTATTTGTAGCACACCCCCTATCGAATAAATCGCAATAAGCTTAGCTTTTAGATTCTGTCAATTTTATTACAAAATTCATTCAGTAAATGCTGGTTTGGCGCTCTTTAATGACAGATCGTTGTGGCGCCTCACGCAACGGCAGCATGGAGCACGATCGAGTCATAGCGTCCACTTAAATAAAAATTATAGGACGAAATAACATGAACGAACATTAGAAGGTATGTTGAAAGATACAGTACAACTTACTAAAATGTACCGTGTCTCATGTAATCGCTCCATCAGCATTTCAACCGCAGAAAGACGTCAATAAATCAGCTTGTAAACAATGTCACGTAATGTACATTTACCTCAGGAAAGCCATTCAGTGTCTGTAAACTCGAAAAAATAACTCCAGACAGGAACGTTTTGTTAAATATACAGTATGTGCTATATTACATATTCATTGTATTTTTACAATGAACTGACAGGTTTCCTTACAGAATTAGTAGAAATAATTTTTTTCATTGAGAAAAGTTGACATATATAGAGAGACAGATCAAAATTAATCAAAAACGCCAGCGCAAACCGTCTTTTGGTGTTAAAATAGTAGTCAGAATTTACTAAAGACGCGCAGTGAAGAATTAGCGCTGAAAAGGCATGGACAGTTATTTTTGCGCTTGACCTTGAGTATACATCTGTAGGAGTTTCCCTTTCAGATGCAAAATTTATGGGAGGAGAGTATTAAAATGAATGACGCAACGTGATTTACTAATGTTTGCGCTCGTCAAATTACTGGTGTTTGTGCCATTATTTAACGCCCAAAAAAAGCATGTCTTAAAGCAGGCGGTAATTTGCTCTCCTCTTGGTAGATTGAGCTGGTCATTATGGAAATGATCTAGCTGCGTCTGTGTTCTTTAATGTGCGCATTGTCAGTAAATCACAAACAGAATTTTCCCGCCCATCGGAATTGCGCTCTAACGCTAATTTGCCCTGTTTAGTAAATCTGGCCCTAGAACTGAATCGGATTGCAAGCTTGTGAATCGAATTGAGAAATATATGTTTTAGTGCCTAGCACTAAAAAAAAGAAGAAATTTCTAAAGAATCTTCACACATTTCCTGCCATAAAAAGTTTTTTGTGTTCCACAGGAAAAATAAACGCTTACAGATTTGGGACGACATGACAGTGAGTAAATCATTTTCATTTTTAGGACGAACTCTCCCTTTAAAGCGCAAGCACAGATGCAAGTCTACATAGTCGAGTGTAAACGCTTCTTTTAACGCCTTTCTGTAGCCAAAACGTGCCTTAAAAAGTGTTAAATGTGATGGTACGGTGTTGAAGACGTCAGGGTAGGTGGGGTTTCGGTAGTCGTGGGGCGTGTAGAGGTCAGAGGTCGTGGCGTACGTGAAGTGTGGTGTTAGACATCAGTAGGTGCAGTATTCAGAGGTGTGCTGTAGCCAGAATATGCCAATATATTTGAACATGCTGTATGTATAGAGCAAAAGCGCCGTTTTTAATATCTTTTGGGTGTTTGTGGTGAGTGTGTGCGTGTGCTTTTTAGGAGTTTTACTGCACTGGGAAAAATGCTCGAGCTGAATAAATGTGTGGAGAAGAATGTCAAAACGTTCCCTCCGGACAGCTGCCATTACGTTTGGTCTTTATGCAAAACGAATTATTGATTAGCACAAATGTTTTTATTATTGTACCGACCCGAAATTGTGTTTCAATGGTGTGTATGAACAAACAATCTGTACACGACCTTTTCTTACTGCTGTGCAGTTAAAAAATATATGCCTTTGTATTAAAATGCAAATCTGTCTACACTGTTCTCCTGTGCATTATGCTCTGAGAAAACTTGTTTGTTGTTGTCGACATCTTTTTTTTTTTTTTTTTTTACCCCCTTTCCCTTGTGAATGTGCCGAGAGCAAAGTGTTGTGGGATTGAGGAGGTCTACGAGTGCTCTTTCTGGACTCTCGGAGGACTTATGTCGTATGTGTGAACCGTGCCGCCACAGGTCCAACATGCCATCCGATCCTTATATGAATAAATATACACATCCATTTCTCAAGTGTTGGGTTTCGCCTCTTTTCTGGCCCCTGATCTGGAGGGTCTCTAATGAATCAGCTGCTGTAAAGACATGATATGTGACCTTTAATGATGAGATTTACATGGTTTCACTGTCATTTTGGTGTCAGCGCAGAAGTTCGTGTCTTTAAAGAAGAGCGGAGCACCAGATTTGCTTGGACCAGAATCTTTGAGAACCAGATTTTATTTAATATAATATTAAATATGAATATATATTTCTAAATATAAAATATTAAATAAAAATGAATTCAAAATCTTAATAAATACTATACAAATGATACTAACAATCATAACATTGTGTATTAAAATGAACATAATCTGTATAGGCCCAAAATATGTAGAATTATGGAGGGTTTGGCTTCTAAATGTCTCCTAAATTGATTTCATGCTCTCAGCAGTCAATAATTTACCACACAAACCATCTATATCCTATTTTTGCATAGTTTTGGTCATGTTTTTTGAGGATTAAGGTGTGTTACATAATCTGAACATCTGCTCAAATTGATTAGCTTCTAACAAGCTAGGATGCACAGGCTTTGAAAGCAATAACACAAGATATGGGTGTTTTCTCCTCCTCTGTACAATGTAACAAAGTAGAGTTCAAATTTATGCAAATACTGATGCAATGCAGCAGCTTATAGAAACCAAGGAAAAATTGCAGTCAGTGTGAACGCACTGTTAATGTGAGTGTGTCAGTCTGCTTCTGTTTTGTAGCCCCTCCCACAGTAGAAAACCATTGGTTGAAAAATCTAGATTTGCATAAATCTGCCACAGTCACTGAAATTAGCAACTTTCTCATTGAAAACAAATGACTTTTGGTTGCTCCGTGGCTGAAAACTATGGAAGCTTATTTTTTGTCATGAAATAAAAATACAAAAAATTGTGACTTTTATCACACAATTTCTACTTTTTTCCCCTCACATTTGCAAGTTTCTGAATTGCATGAAAAAAGTCTGAACTGTGGGAAAAAAATGTGAGAAAATCTTTTTTTTTTATTTTTTTTTTTTTTATCTGTGGCATAAATAAGCTTTAATTTGATGTTATTATTAAAACTCCAGGACTCTTTTTGCTGCATAACTATAAGCAGGTAAATATAAAAATAAACAGTTCACAGTAGCCGTTGACTTCTATATTCCCATACTATGGAAGTCAACGGCTACCATCAACTGGTTACCAGAATTCTTCAGAATATCTTCTTTGGTGCTCAACAGAAAAAAGAACCTCATACAGGTCTGGAACAACTTGAGGGTGACTAAATGAGGACACAATTTTAATTTTTGGGTGAACTGTCCCTTTAAAATGGGTTGTTGAAGAAAAATTGCAGATGCAAAAAATGAGAACATCATTCACGGAGCGGTGGAGAAAGAATGGCACAGTATCAAAACCAACACACCTCAAGTCCTGAGTCCAGCACAGATGGACCTGCCAAACCAAAATACTTCAATCAGATTATCAGAAATCTCCTCACGATTTCCATCGCAGACTCAAATCTAATCATACCTCTTTATTATTAGATTCCAGATGAAATGAAGACAGTTTAAATATAAACCCTTGGCCTTTTATACCTCTTGACTTATGTAAATTCATAAAGTCCCAGTAATAAGAATTATATGAGTCTCTGTCTTCAAGTTAAACACAGGAAAGAGCCAGTCTGGATGTGTGAGACTCTCTCTTTCATAAGAGCTTCTGCTACCCATGATTCTATAACCGAATTAATCCGATCAGACCATGCGGCCCCCCTGCATGGGCGCTGAATTAACTTAGTCACGATTCCATACAACCGGGCTTCAGCCTTAAAAAAACAGCTCCGATTTTCCACACGCTGGGAAAATAAGAAGATCGGGTCCTTTCATTCTCTCTGTGAGAGCCATCACTCAAGGAAAGCCCTCTCTGGCAGGTGTTTGTGTTTGTATTCACCTGCAGTGGTGTCTCACCCTCAGATATTAATGAGATTTCTTCTGCTTTGCCTTAAAGGGAGACACTGGCCCTCAAATCGCACACACTCAAGGATTCTCCCTCGGCTGCGGTCTAAGAAAAGCTCAGAAACTGAAAAAAGAATTGTTGTGATTAATAATGTAGTGCTTGACCACAAACAGCTGTAGCTTGTGGACGTGTTCAAAGCATCTGCATATCTCACAGGAGCCAGAGGGAGAGTTTGAACCTGAATGGGGTTGTTATTCCTCGCATTCATTTCAGGGACATCTACTCTACTCCAGCTTGTTAGAAAGTTCACTCCTTGCTCTGTTTTTCCCTTCGGGCGAAATGAACCAGCCTCATCCGCTGACAGGAGACCAACAGCATCTGCATGCAAATGTACAATTTCATTTGGTATATAAAACTGTATTATTACTAATACATTCAGAGCCATTAACCAAAACAATACTACAAGAATCATAAATAAGTAATGGCTTGACTTGCAGCCAATGGGGTGAATCAAAAATTTAGTGTACTCAAAGTTTTATCTAGAAACAGTTGCGCTGTCAGCGATATTTGGAGTCACCTTGAGGGAATGTAGTATAATGAGAAATAACATTTTAATAGTTAAGGAATGTGTATCACATACAGAAAACAAAATGTATGAATGTAAATACACTCATACGTTTATGCAAATCTCTTGCCCTCATATGAGAAACAAATGCATGAATATTTGCCGCGACGCCGCTAGTAGACGCTCTCAGCATCCGGAAATATGTACGTCATAAAACAGCCTGTGCATGTCAAGTTTGATCCAATGAGATGACTGCGAGAGCGGGCACGTGTCTCTGGTTTAGCCAATGAATGTTCAATCGCCTACGTTTCATCCAATGAGAGTTCAGAGAGGGCGGGACTTCAGCATGTAGCGCGGTGGTTAAGGAAGGTTGGCTAGTGTGTGTTTATGCATCATTTTTTTTTTATTAAGAATAATATTTATTCACTAATGTGGAATAAACATTTGCAACTCGGACAGCATAAGCTCGAAGTCCAACGTGAGTAAATGGTCTCAGACACGTATATGTGAGCTTGATGGCGTTTGTATGCTGCAGTTGTGTTTGTTTACGTCCCTCAGTATTAAATACGGCAAATAAAATGTGTTTATCTGCTAAATAAACCAGTTATGAGTGTAATAAACCTTGAGTAATTATATATATATAAGAATATATTTTATTTGTTTGCTGTGGCTGCTGGATTTGAATCATGTATGCTTCATTCATTCATTGAAATAAATATAACGTTACCACAAATGACATAATACTAAACAGTATTGGGAGTAACTAGTTACGTGTAACGGAGTTACTTAATTTTTAATTACAAAATAAATCTAACTAATCTGTTACAGTTACTGAGAAAAAATGTGTTAAATAAATTACTTATGAAAATGTTAACGATTACATCTGAATATTTTCACACAGACACACAGATTTCATTTCTTTGGCTGTGCTTTAAAAATTAAATTATAATCTTCATTCAAGTGATGAAGGATTTTGAAAGTCTGACAGTAATCAGTGTTGAGTGCTACTGTGAGGTTAACCCTGCCTGCTTTAAATGTTTGAAAATAAATAACAGTTGAAAGCATTCATTAGAAATTTAGTAATCAAATGTAATCAGTTACATTTCTTTAGTAAAGTAATTGAAATAGTTACACTACTTATTACATTTTAAACAGGGCAAGTTGTAATCTGTGACCTATTACATTACCAAAGTAACTTTCGCAACACTGATACTAAAGGTAAGATGTTAATATAATGAGAATGTGAGAATGAGCTTTATTGGCCAAGTATGTTTGCACATACGAGGAATTTGTTGTAGTGACAGAAGCTCTACAGTGCAACAAATATTAAATATAATATTTAAAATGTAAATATTTACATAGAAGACACAAAAAATACTTTTCCTATGCTCAAAGATGCTTTATTTAATTTATTCAATTAAGGGCAAGATGACAATTGATACTGTGTGTATTGTTTAATGTCTAGTAATTATTTATTGCATGATTGTCATGATTTTGTGACAAATGTCATTTGTTTTGCACAGTTCTCACTGCGTCATGATTGCACGCTCCCACTAAGATGTCCGGTTGCAACAGCAACAGCGGCAGCATCACAGGGCTGCTGGGCGTGCTCTGTGACTGCAGTCTTTCCGGGATATCATGGAAACGTCGCGCTCTGGGCGCAGCGTCCCGGGAGTCTGCGCATCGGAGTCTGCAAAAGCGTGCGTACGGTGCGCTCCTCGCCGGACTCTTGCAAGACGGGTCACCCAAACCGCCTCCAAACGCCCTGACGAACACACCCGCCCATAATAAAATACTGATGATCTCTTTCGACCTGCGCGTGTCGGGCTGCAACGAGGAAGCGGAGAGGTTGGAGGAGCTCCTGGGTCAGCTACGGGACAGAGGGGACTCTTCAGGACTGTCCGAACTCGATTCCATCCTGGAGCTCCTGGTGCAGCTGGCTGGATCCGTAGCACCACCCCCTCTGTCTTTTAGTCGCGACTACATGCGGCGGGAGCGTCCCGTTTAGCGCAGACCCCCGTTGAGCAGGTACCTGAGCCAGGACATGCAGCGGCTGGAGGAGAGGGCGTGGTCTTTGATCTGTGGGGAGGAATGGGGTGTTTTTGGGGGTGTATGTAGGACCCTGAGCATCATGGACGCTCCGCCTGGCACTGGGCTGCTGGGACTGGGACGCAGACTGGAGACGGAGGAGAGGTTTGAGAGAGAGACCCGACTGTCACTGTTTGGTGCCCTACAGCACTCTAGAACAGCAGATATGGACGTCCGACTGGACCTGCCGCCCGTTCCAAGCAACACAGACCTTACTGGACTCGGTATACGGGTGGAGATGCTAAATTTATCCAGTACTAGTGTTTTCTCTTGAGAACTGTCAGAGTGGCTTATATGCTCTTGTCTCTCCAGGTTCCTCTGTGTCTGGATCAGTCTGATGATGAAGGCTTCCAGTCCGCTTCTAATCTGACTCCAGATTCCCAATCTGAGACGAGTCCCAGTCCTGAGATCGACATGTGGGAGGCCCTGCAGACATTCGTGCCCGGCAGACGACGCTGTTGGGAGAACATCGGCTGGTAAGAGAGAGAGTCGAGCAAGCTAGTATGTAAATACCTGCTTTGACTGACAGCGGTTTGATTTGATTGATTCTTTCAAATCTGAATCAAAACAATTAAACTGAATTGACCAAATTTGAATTCATAATTATTTTCAAAAATACATTATCAGTCAAACATTTATAAACACTTTATGACTCAATTTATGTATTTCAAAAACCTGATCTAAAGGTTTATTCTTAAATGTTTGCAATTAATTTTGTGGAGAATATAGTTAACTAAAACTGAAATGAAAACAATTAAAAAAATTACTTTGTTAGATAAATGTTAACTGAATTAAAATATAAAGCTAATTATTTCAGCCTTGTCACCTGACCTGAATACAGCATGCTGATTCGCTAAAATGGACTTATTGGCTTCTGTTCACAAACAGCAGTGGCTCTTGTTGGCTTCTGCAGTAAAACGTGAACTCGTGATGCCTTGGAAGTGGACAGTACCAGCTTTTTGACAAAACGTGTTTAGTGTTCAGATCGCGCTATATGTGGAGAATAATGCACGGCAATCAGCTCTTTTTTTTAAAAAAAAAAAAGTGGCGTTTATCGGTTTTTGCAAATAAACTCTTCAAATATATACATAAAACTATTTAGTTTTATTTAACTATAGTGTCTACAAATAAGCCTTTAGATCAGCTTTTTGAAATGCATAAATTGAGTCATAATGTGTTTTAGTAAAATTAACAGAATTAGTAAAATTCTAACTGAAATGGGAATGGAAAATATAAAAATAAAAACGGATTCAAAATAGTAAAAACTATAATAGTATCTCAGTGATACTAAAATATCACAGGTGCCCAAATTACTTCATAAAACAAATATTTTAATTCAATTTATTTAATGTTATTTTTGTTCAAATTAGGTCAAAAAGTGTATTTTGGATGATAAATTGATAATTGTTATTTAAAATAATTATTAAAGTAATAATAATAATGTTACAAAAATTACATAATAAATATTATATAATAATTAACAACTTGATATTATAATTATTATAATAGAAATGACAGTTATGTCATCATTTCCTCATCCTAATGTTGTTCCAAACATGACTGACTTTCTGCTGTGCAACACAAAATGAAAAGTTTGATTTTAAAGAATGTTGGTAACCAAAGTTTCCAGTTGGTTCCCATTGACTTCCATTATATTTATTGATCATACAATTGGAAGCAACAATGCTTGGTTACCAACATTCTTCAAAATATTTATTTTTTTGTGTGTGTGTTTCACAACGGGAAAGAAAGTCATACAGGTTTGGAACTAAATGAGGATGAATAAATTATGACAGAAATTTCAGTTTTGGGTGAACTATCCTTTTAAAAAAAACAAATCTATGCATTGAATTGCCTCCCTGTTGACTCGTTTAAAAGTCTGAACATTTAAAAGTTTGAGCATGGTCCACATTTGTCTTTCTTTCTCTCTTTCAGCCCGCCGGGTCGGAAGGAACCTCTGTACCTGACAGAGGCTGGCAGAGAGGCGTTTGATCAGCTGTACCGACTGTGGGAGGGAGAAATGAGGAACATTCTGTCCACACAGACCCCATCACCGCTCCTGCTGCTGCCCCTGGATTGCCAGAGTCAGCTGGTCAAAGACGTGCTCAACGTGCTGATCGGGGTCTCCTCTGAAACGTTTCCGCTCAACGAGGTAGTGGAATTAAATTTACATCAAGAAAACAGATTTGTAATGTCCCTTAGAAGCATTTTGTGTGAAGAGAATTGAAGAGTTCAGATGCAAAAGCCTCTAAGCACGTCTGACATTTTTCTTTAAAATTAGCATTTCTTTTTTTTTGGCTACTATGTATAGGTTTCTGTGTAAGTACTGGTACTTCTGAATGGGCTGAGGCTGGGATTTAGCACATTTGAAGTGAAAGTACTTGATGAACATATACTGTGTGTGGAAAGCATTCACTCAGTATCATTATCTCATTTTTGACCAAGATGGCTTTTAGAGGCTTTTGCATTGGAACTCTTCAATTGCAGACAGTGAAATTCAGCACATCTGCCTTTCATAATGTGACTTTCTCTTGTGCTCAAGACTAGTGTGCAGTTCGACGTTCGTCCGGATATATGTGTGTCCGGGACGTCCCCTGAGAGTGTGTCTCGGCTGTTGGGTGAGCTGGCGCAGTATGGCACACATTACCTGCGTCTCAGCCGCTTCTCCCTGAGCAGCACAAGTCAGAAGGGACTCGTCTTTCAGGTGACGCATACTGTGCTTTAGGACTGATCTAGGACCGGTATTTCACATCCTGTATTTTTCCTGAAAAACGTGTTACACAGATGCTTGTGTGTGTTTCAGGCCTTCACAGGTGGGCTGCGGCGTTACTTGCATTACTACAGAGCGTGTGTGCTGAGCACGCCAGCCTCTCCCAGTCTCCTAACTATCGCTGGTCATTTCCGCAAACTGGGGCGTCAGCTCAGGTAAATTTTCACACAATCACATGCAGTCCACACAGCTGTGCTTTTAAAAGGATCACATGATGAAATTTTTTTTTTTTTTTTTTTTTTCATGTTTTCTGAGCATGCAATATTTAGAGTGCAGAACTTCTGACCCATTCCATTGAGGTCATTTTTGGAAAGCGATAAAAAAACCGATCATGATTTCACTTTTTCGAAAATGCCGAAATGTTTCCCATTTTCCCAGCTTTCCCAGATGGGTAAGCAGAAAAATCCTTGTTGATGAGCCCTGATTGTTATAATTATAGGATATTAGGACAAAGACAAGTAAAATAGGTTATGTAGTCTTCGAAATGAGTTTCAGCAGTTAATGTCTTTATACGTGTGCATGTGTGTGTTGATCAGGTATCTGTCAGAGCTGTGTTGTGTGGATGGAATCGGAGGTGTGGGGCGAGCAACGTTCCCCGTGGTAAGACACACTCTTTGTCACACATTTTAAATACTTCTGTCAAGACATCCGCTTTGAAGTCGAGTTTGAAGACATTGTTTTCAGCTCAGAAGTGTTGTAGACAGGTGGGTGTTGCAGGTCTGCGGTGGTGTTTGTGTAATGGCAGTGTGATGTGTGTTTAGGGTGTAAAGCTGCTGTCGTATCTGTATAATGAAGCTCAGAGTAACTGCAGTAATGAGAATCATCCGGTGCTGCTGTCGCTGCTGAAGAGCAGCTGTGAGCCATACACACGGTGAGAAACTCATCTCCTCCTTTTGCTTTTTATTTATTTATCTATTATTCAGCTCAGGAAGGTCACTTAGGAGCAGAGTGTTTTTTTTGACACCCTATATTTTCCGAGTGAGTGATACCATGAAATGGTAGTGAGATGCTGTAGTGTCTGACTGGCATTTAAATGCACAGTACAGATTCTCTGCTATTATTTACTCACCTTCATGTTGGAACAAACCCGTATGCTGTTATTGTTCTTATGCAGTGTGAATGGAGAATCATCACACTGCTCTTTCCCTCATAGAGGTTATGTCTGTCAAGTCCCAAAAACAAAATTGAAAATCATGCCCTCTGCAGAAGCTCTGAATTCATATTTGTTTTGTTATTCCCGCTCAGTTTCAAAAATGCCTTATTGATGAGTTAGATGTCACCCAATAATGAAAATTTGCTGAAAATGTACTCACCTTCAGGCTAGATAGGTTTGTTTTTTCATAGGAACAGATTTGGAGAAATGTAGCATTACGTCACTTGCTCACCAATGGATCCTCTGCAGTGAATGGGTGCCGTCAGAATGAGTCTAAACAGCTGATAAAAACATCACAATAATCTACGTGACTCCAGTCCATCAGTTAGCATCTTATGAAGTCAGAAGCTACAAATTAAGAGTATTAAGATACAGATCCGTCATTAAGCCATTTTAACTTTGTTTGATCCATTGGTGAGTTATTGTAGAGTTGAGGCCATTTAAATTCTTTTTTTTTTCATTTGTAAAAGAATTTTTAGGAACTATTTAGTATGTTATTGCATTCTTCTGAAAGATAATATTAACCTATTATTTTTATTATATTTGTCATTTTAACAGTTTTCAGTAACTTGATTTTACTAAAAATCTATTTATAAATGTGTAAAAAAAAAATTGTGTCTTTTTAGTATCTTTGGTATTGCAATGGTGGTGTTATTATTATTATTATTATTATTATTATTATTTGTAATTTCATCCATTGTCATTTAAAACAAAAAACATTTTTGGAGACATCCTTGTTAAGAAAAATAATTCTTAATATGTGTATATATATTTTTTATTTATTTTAATAATTAACTTCCCGTATTGAAAAAAGTATAATTTTTGATGTAAAAGCATGTGCCAAATGCATAAATGCGAATGTTAAATTAGGGCCCTATGAAATCTGTTTCATTTTTTTCCAAATTCCAATTTCCAAATGTCAGCAATTTATTAAAAGTTCAACAAAAATTACATTTTTAAGACCCTATGGCCCAGTTTCACAGACGGGGTTTAGACTAAGCCAGGATTAGATCATAGTTCAGTTAGGACATTTAAGCAATTTTTATAAACATGCTTAGAAAAAATCATTACCGGTGTGCATCTTGAGACACAACAAAGGCACTGATATATTTTAAGATCAGTTCAGTGCAAGTTTCTTTCAGTTGAAACAGCTCAGACTTACATTTTAGTCTAAGACTAGACTTAAGCCTTGTCTGGGGGTATGAAATATGTTTTTTATTTTCTCTCTCAAATTGCAGTTTTATTTTTACCAAATTCTGTTTACCTTTCATTTTCTGGATTACATTTTAATTGTTTTATTAAATTTCAATAATCAAAAGCATCTATAATCAATTGATTCTACAAAAAAGTTTTTTATTATTTTACATATTTTTCTTGTTTTCAGAAATACTGTATTGTGTATTCACATTTTTTTGCTAAACAAATTCTAGTAAATAATTTTTCTAGTAAATATTCCTTTAAAAATAATGTTTTTAATCATTTTATTATCAGTAGTAGTAATACTGTCATTATATTAAGTAATATTTCTGTGAAGGTTTCTTCAAGTTAAACCAGACCTTTAAGTTTCTGTTTGTATATGATTTGACAATAGTTTTTCTCAAAAGAAATGGTAAAATGCTCATGAAGTGACTCTCAGAGCAGTTCTAGAGATTATGTTCATGTACTGATATATTGAGGTGGCAGAGGCAGAAAACACCACGAGCATCACGGGCGCTTCAGCATGTGTGTAGTAAACGAAACTGCACGTCTGCGACATTTATTCACACAGAAACACGCAGAACATACAGGATTCATATTTAAATAGTATTTTTGTGGCTTAATATTCACAGACACATACAGCATTTTGATTTAAGTGTACTGACCTACTTTTGAGATATCCATCCAAAATTTGGCAAAATTCCGTGAACTTTCTGCATTTTTAGGCCCCTATGATTTCCGCGAATCAGAAAACGCGGACGGAATCGCGGAATCCAGTCATAAAAACGGAATTTACAACTTAACGCGGAATGTCACGGAATTTGTCAAAGTTTGGATGAATTAAACAAAAGTAGGTCATTACACTTAAATCAAATCACGATATGGACTAGTATCTGTAAATATTAAGCCACAAAAGTCGATTTAAATATGAATCCTGCATGTTCTGCGAGTCTCTGTATGAATGGAGCAGATGCGCGGTTCTGTTTACCAGTGGTGGAAAGAGTACTGAAAATTTGTACTTAAGTACAAGTACCGTTACATTGCTGAAATAATACTCAATTACAAGTAAAAGTACTGGTGTCAAAACAGTACTTAAGTAAAAGTACAAATTATTCTTCTCAAAAACTACTCAGAGTACTAGTTACTAGTTACTTTTTAGCCGGTGATATTTAATGATTTAACAAAAAAAAATTCAATCATATAAAAGATCTATGTGGATAATAGCTGCTTTGAACAAAACCCACTTTTAACTTATTAACAAAGTATGTGAATTAGTGGTCATGATACAGGTATTCTAACTTCAATACCTTGAAAAATATCAATATTAAGGTCCCCATAAACCGTAAGTTGCAACTGACTTCAGTGTTGTGATGCATTTTCAAGTGAAACAGAATATTGAATAAAGGGCGGAGTTTTATTGTGGCGCACCTCCTCTCCACCTCTTGCTCTTAGCAGATTCATACTTAAGTGGTTAAGAATACCTGCTTGTTCCGTCTGACATCACGCTTCACCGCTTCTGAGTCCTAACGCTCTGCCAGACGCCCCAAGAAAACAACAAACTGTGCTAATATACACCCACGATGTCATGTTATACTGAAAAATTATAACTCTAACCTTTATCTCCATACTGAAATCCCAGATGGCCAGACAGTGACTCAGCTAAAATATTAGTGTCTGAGACACTGTGAGCACGGAGACTGTAGTGTGCACAGCTAATTTTTATATGCTTAGTTTAAATATGTAGTATTAAATAGTGTTCATAAATGGCTGTTGAAATAGGATTCTTAAATGAAATAAGTAGAGGCATTGACCCAGAAACAGCAGTCCTTATGTCATGACTTAACAAGAGAATTCTCCCCAAGTCTTCAAACTGATGTCATCAGAGCGAGAACGCCATTCCAAAGCGGACACAAATTTTCTGTTTTTGATTAAAGATTACGACAGCATTTTTACCGGTGTATTGACTTGCACGTTTAATTTTTCACCACATGGTAATGTGCACTAAAAAAGTAAGTAGGGTCATTTTTTATTTCATGACGACTCTAATCATTTTTTATACCATTGGCAAAACTACCACATACTGTATACTGCCATATAGATATTTTAATATCTCAATTTTTTTTTTCAAGGCAATCATTATTTCAAGCTTTGAGTGGTTTAATCCAAATCTTCTAAAAAGACATGTTCGCTTTATATGATGAACAGAATTTCATATAAGCTTTTATTTACATACATATAAACATTGATCAATTACCATTACAAAAATCTCAATCTTAAACATTTGCTCATTCTGTGTATTTGTGTCTTTAAAATAGGGTAACTTTGTTGTGAAAGATTACAGCACAAGGAAGCTTGATTTCAAATTTGATTTCAAACTGAATTGAATTTACAAAAAAAGACAAGTACACAGTCAGTAATAAAATGATAAAACAAATGACCTCAATTTAGTTTAGACCACACTGATTTTTTTTACGCAGTGATTTAAGAACCATTTATGTTGTTTATTTAGATAAATGGATGGTTTTGACCTGTAATGTCTGTACAATGCAGTGAAGCAGTTAGACAGACTAGAATATTTATATGTACAAATCACACAAATATCCCATTCTGAAACATTTCTAGCATAAACTTACATTGTAAAGAAATTAAAGTTCCATCTTTGATTGAAAGACTTTCTGGTGCATTTCACTTAGAGCCAATAAAATTTCCAGTAGCATTTTCATTGGTCAGGCGTGGATCTACTGTATTCTGAATGGTTGATAACTTTTGACACAGTTTAATCCAGGAGAAAAGATAAATAAAAGCTACTTTAAGAGCACGGAGAGATCGCGATAGCACACAGTCTGAGTGCGCACAAGCAACATCGGAGTGAAAGGACAGGCGGTTCATTTGTGTAAGTCAGGCCTATTTGAGAGCTTGCATCCAGTTTTCTGCGATTACATGACATTACATCTCATGTTACAATAAAGCGCTCGCCACATTTGCGCGAGAATGATTAAAACTATGCGGAATCCCTGCAATCCTGCGCGGATATTCAGACTCTGTAACTGACAGGAGACTGTGCGTATCCGTGTATATACAGGAGATACTGTGAAAAATGAGCAATGGAACCGTGTCAGATATTTCAGTATCAGTATCAAAATATAGATATTTATGATAACACTACCATGTAGTTTGTTTCTCCAAACTATGAGTCCATAAATTACGCTGAGTTCCCTCGCTGTCCGGTCAGCTCTTCAACCCTGCTGCAGCGGCGGCGGCTTTTCCCGCTTCAGATACCAGGGTTTTTATTGGTCCGTTTACGATCGGATATCTGTATTGGCTACCGAAATGCCGTCAAAGGTTTGAATATCAGTTCAAATTGTGGGCGTACTCAGTAACGAACTATGATTTAAAAGTAACGAAGTAGATTATTTTGCTAAATTTGTGCTTAAGTACAAGTAAAAGTACAGCTTTAAAAATATACTCAAAAAAGTACAAGTACCCAGAAAAACTACTTAATTACAGTAACGTGAGTAGTTGTAATTCGTTACCCCCACCACTGCTGTTTACTACAAACACAGCGCGCGTGACGCTCGCGGTAATTTCAGCGTCTGCTGTCTCAATGAGGACATAAATACATGAACATCTCCAAAACTGCTCTGTGAGTCACTTTACGAGCATTTTACCATTTCATTTGCGTAAAACTAGCGTCATATATACACACAGAGAACTTTAAAGGTATTCACGGCAACCCGTCAAAATAAAAGTTCGGTTTAACTTATTAAAGACATTGTGCCAGAAATAGGCAATATTACTATTATTTAGTAGAATGTACATAATACTACTACTACTACTGTTGAAAAATAATAAAACTTATTTTTTTTAAAGAAATAATCACAAAATATTTTAATTTTAATAGTAAATCCCCTTTATTTGGCAAAAATTTTAATGTTTAATTTTCATTAATTTAAATATAAATTAAATCAATGTTTTATGCCTTCATCTGATAACCAGTAAAATTTAAATACACAACACAGAATTTCTGAGGGGGAAAAAACATTGCATAAGGCTACTGTAAGAATAAATAAAAATTGTTTGTATGCATTCAAATTATTAGACATGCTAAAACACAGAATTTGGTAATAATAAAACATAAGGTGAGAAAAAAATAAAACATTTCATACGGCCCTAAACATGTCATTTTTGTTACACTTTTAATAAATTAATGTTAAACTGTATAAGTTTCATGATTTTAATTAATTAGATATGCTTTTTGATTAATAAAATTTAATTTGACCATTAAAAAAAGAGTCCAGAAAAATTAAAACGGAAAAAAACGGAATCCAGAAAAATTAAAACGGAAAAAACTGAATTTAGGAAAAAATAAAACGGATTTCATAGGGCCCTACATTTTCTGCATCGCAGAAATTATAAGGCCCTATTTAATGCAAAAAACTTTTTTATATTTACATAGTTTAGCCTAGTTTATCTACAGCATAATGTAGCTTTCTATAAAAACAGTGGCTTTTTATGCTATGTTCTTGTTTTAATTACTAACTGTCTGTGTGGGTGTGTAGGTTTGTTTCAGACTGGGTGTACAGTGGCGTCTTCCGTGACATGTATAAAGAATTTGTGATCGAGGTCAATGAGGATTATCTGACCTACAGAGGTGAGCTTCTCAATCTCACGCTTTCATTTTGTTGAATGTTCAGGTGGATAGTTAAATACATCCATTTTCTGCTGCATTATTATGGATTTCTTGGACTATCTTGATGGTGTGCAGTTACATCAGTGATAACAGTCTTAAAATCAATATGTCATTTATGCAAAGCCCCTTTTAAAAATAAATGAATCTGTTTCCTCAGATAAGAACTTTTGGACGCAGGGCTACACTCTGATTTCACGGGATGCAGTGGACTGTGTGCCTGTGTTCCTCAAACATATCGCCAATGACGTGTACGTCTGCGGGAAAACAATCAACCTGCTGAAAATCTGCTGCCCACAGGTGCACCTCAAACACTTTATAATGCTTCATATGCACTACTGCTCAAAAGCTTGGGGTCCGTAAGATTTTTTTATTGTTTTTAGTGTTTTATGCTCATCAACCCTGCATTTATTTTATTAAAAATTCAATAAAAACATTAATATTGTGAAATATTATTACTATTTAAAATAACAGTATTCTGTTTGAATATATTTTAAGATGTCATTTATTCCTGTGATGCAAAGCTAGAATTTTCAGCATCATTTCTCCAGTCTACAGTGTCACTTCAGAAATCATTCTAATATGCTGATTTGCTGCTCAAGGAACATTATTATTGTTAATGTTGAAAATAGTTGTGCTGCTTCATATTTTTTTAGTGAAAAGTATACATTTATTAAAAATAAAAAATTTAATCATACTGACCCCAAACATTTGAACTGTAGTCTCAATGTACAATAAATTAAATAATAATAAATAAATAAAAATAAATTTTATTGGAGACAATTACGACCTCGGAAGTTCCCATTTAACTCTATCTGTTCATTAAACAGCACTACATCTTCTGGTCGGATGTGCCGGTGCCCAGGATCGCTGTGACGTTTTCCCTGCAGGAAGTAGAGGAGATTGAGAGAGACTGCGCTGTGTATCGTGGACGAATGGAGACGATCGCTAGACACAGCGCCATCAGCAGGGAGGAGCAGGTACTGCACCTGCAATCATGCTGATTGAATTAAAGGCCCCGATATACTTCAAACGAAATCGAAGAACGAACTGATGTCGTTATTTCGAACAAAATCAGGCCGAAACGAAGTTCGTTTTGAGTTCGTTTTAGCAGTTCGATACAGCCCACCAAAGCGAACTTTCCGGGGGAGTTCGTTTTGGCTTCTAAACACCTTTGAGCTACCATTGGTCCGTGGCGATTACTCAATCGGTGGATGTGTTCTGGAACTTCGCCGCCTTTGACGTACGATTTTTTTTTTCCCAGTTCGTTTCTCAGTCAGCAAAGGTCAGACAGGAGAACAACATCTCCAAGTCACTAGCAACATAAATACACTGTGTCGAATAACTGAACTGCCACAAATATATCCGCACCTGTACGATCGCTCGCGGGGAGACTTTAAAGGTTCTGAGAAAACATTTAATTCCTAGAAAGAAATTACAACGGAGCTTGGTGTCGACGACCCGGAGTTATGCAAAAAGCGACGCAGAGAAACATCAGATTCAAGTTTTCCAAAGCCATGAAAAGAATGAAAGAAAAGATTAAAGATATAAGGTAGCAAGTACCAAATACATGTGTTTCAAATAAATGTTACACCATACTGCTGCTGCTCCTGTTGTTGTTCTTTCAATAAGCAAATTTAAAAGGTATAAAAATAATTAAATGCCAAAAGAACATACAATAATAAACCTTTGTTTTTATCAAATTATGACACCACATAAAATATAAAAACGTGTAATAATTTATCCAGTTTAATAAAAGACCTAGATACATCATCATTGCATCGTTGTTGTGTTTAGGGCATTTGCGCGAGCGTCACGACACGTTTACATTAATCTACAGCCCGCCTCCAGCAGCGCGGGGGTGTCAGAATGTTTGAAAACAGTATACTGTCGCTCAGCCTTTTCGAAGTTCTTTTTGCCCCCAAACGAAGAACGAATTCGAACTTCGTTTGAAGTATATCGGGGCCTTTATGGAGATTTGTTTTGGAGATGTTGATATGTTATAAATTAATAATGAGGTTTTTAAAATAGCTCATCCAGGTTAAATGTTTATATGTCTGCGGTATACTTGCTGAATTCAGAGCCAATAATGGCAAAGAGCCGGTACTGTTGGCATGGCAACAGATGAAATTTTAAAAGCCGGTCCATTAACCCAGTTTCATCAGGACACTCTGACCTGGGCTAAAATCTGCTTTATTGTTTTGCGCTGAAGTCTGTTTTCCTTCATTTTTCCGTTTCTCTCTCTCTTTAACTTGCGTTTTGTCAGGTCATGCGGACTGAACAGGCCCGACAGGAGCTCATTAACCAGGTCAGAGTGTCAGCGGCCAAGACCCTGGAGAGAATCAGAGGTCAGAAATCTGTCCTATCAAAACCCACGCACACACACGCACCTGATTCCGTTAGCAGCTTCTGTCTGGGTAAAATTAGTTTTGCGTAGCCAGGCTTGACTTTCATCATAGTTCCATGTCCCAAATAGCACCCTTCTAAATTATGAAATAAGAAATGGGACACTCTATGAGCCTACAAGTTCACGTTGAGTGAGACAGGGAGGACAGAGCCACGTTGGGACAGAGCCACATTGCCATTCACACAAGCCACAGGAAAGTCTGACTGAAGGGCTATTATTGCAAACTAAAACAAAACCATAAATATATATATATATATATATATATATATATATATATTACTTGACATAAACAGTAGCTGAAATAAAAAAATAATTAAAAACAAATAATATATATATATATATGATGTGTGTGTGTATATATATATATATATATATATATATATATTCTAAGACTAAAACCTAATGAAAAACTATATAGACTCTACTACAAAAAAATAATAAAAATTATTTTTAAAAACTCAAAATTTATACATTTATAAAACAACTACAAAAGTTCTTATTCTCATTTAGTTTATGTACTAAAATAAAACTAAATAGACTACAACTAAATCTTAATAAAAACTATGCAGACATACTTAAAACAAAAAAAAATACAATAAAATTACTAAAATTACAAAATGACTAACATACAAGTACTAAAATGACAAACTAAATAAACTAAAACTAAATGAAAACTATATAGACATACTTAAAAAAATAAAAATGACAATAAAATTACTAAAATTATAAAACAGCTACAAAATTTCAGCTGGCTGCCATTTCTTATTGAAGTTTAGTTTGAGTACTAAAATAACAAACTAAATAAACTAAACCTTAATAAAAGCTATGTAGACATACTTCAAATAATAAAAATTACAAAAAAAAAAACAATAAAATGACTACAGAATTTTAACTAGTAGCTATCGAAACATTTATCATTCTTGTTTAGCTTAGTTTAAGCAAAGTCTCTTTTAAGACAAGTCATGTCACTCGGCGGCCATCTTTGAAACGCCTCTCGGGCATCCAAGTGCAGCTCCTATCACTTTGTATGGGGAAACATCAAATTCTCCAAAACTGTTCACTAAGCTTACGATTAAATTTCATATTTGAAATCACCAATGAAATCGGACAACAACTGTGTCATAAATGTTGTTTCTTTTGCTCAAATAGCGTTATAAAAAGCTTATTTTTCAGGCTAGATCAGCCAGTGCACATGCGCAGTCCCGAGCGCGCGTCTCAGAGCGCTGACTGTTTCTATAGCAACCGGGACTTCTAACGGCAGCTGCGGTGACGCGCTGACTTAGCAATTGGCTCTTTCATTCAGAAGGCGGGGCTTCCTGCAATTGAGCGGCCATATTAAGCGTTGCATTTTTTCCCCATTCAAAACTATACGAGTGACACGTCTTGGGTATTCTATAGTCTTTGGTTTAAGTATTAAGATGACTAAAACTAAATAAACTAAAACTTAATAAAAACTATATAGACATACTTAAAAAAAGAATAAAAATGACAAAAAAAAAACAATAAAATTATAAAACGACTACAAAATTTCAGCTGGCTGCCATTATTCGAGTTTAGATTAAGTACTAAAATAAACTAAATAATCTAAATAATCCTTAATAAAAAAAAAACTGTGTAGACATACTTAAAATAATAAAAAATAACAAACAAAAAAAAGACTATAATATGACTACAGAATTGTAACAGATTGCTATAGGAACATGTCTCATTCTTGTTTAGTTTAAGTACTAAGGCCCCGTTTACACTAGTGCATTTTCATTTTAAAACTAGTGCTGTCAATTGATTAAAAAAAATTAACTAATTAATCGCACATTGTTCTAAAATTAATCGCGATTAATTCCACCTGACGTTAAAGTTTTTAAATATACTTTTATATTGCAATAATTTCGCATTCAATCTTCAAATGTACAATGTACAAACAACATAAAGACAGTATATTTTTAATATTTCTTTAATGGCATCTTTTTTATGATTGAAGGCCAGCATCACTGATATCAATACTACTGATGTCTCTATAAAATAGTTTTTTCCCCTGAATATTTAACCATTGACTGTAGCTAGTCAGCATTACAGTATAATTTAGATCTATAAATTTTAACATTTATTAGACTTAACTTCTAATTTAAGTGAACTTAAAACAATCATCACATGAACCTTTTATAATAAATGACATATTTAGCTACTTGTGCCCTTCAGCAGAAATATACAGAAAATGAATACTTACCAAACACTAAATTCTAAATTAAATATAGATGAACCCCTTAAAGCTATAAAAGTTATTTCCTCTTTTTTTCTTTGGTTCTTGGATTAATAGACATCACAGCAGCTGGTTATTAGCTTATTTGCCTGCTATAGCTTTAAAAGCTTCTGTTGCTGAACGTGACTCAGATCTGACATGCGTTTTATTTTCTCACAACTCTCTTTACCTTTTCTGACTCACTTCAAGTCTTAAAGTCTCTACTAATGAGCGGACGAGTTGAATCGGGTGTTTTAGATGAGGGAGACAGTGCTGGGGTGCCTCAAGACAGTTTTTAAAACCATTTCAGAGACATGTTCTTACATGTGACGCATATATAACATATTGTATGCATGCACGCAGTTTTAAGGCAGCTTTAATCGCCTTTTTGGTAACTTCATGCCTTAACTGACGGCATAACTATAGGACATTGCATGCACGTAGTTTCTTTCGCTGTTTGATATGAAATGATACAAGCTACAGCGCATGCCGGCACCTTTGTGCGTGTATTTGAAGAGCGCGCGCTACGAGCACAGTATCTTTTGCGCACTCGTTTGACTCGCGCCTGGCGCGGAGGCGAAGTTAGAGCGCGTCTGAAACGTCTCCCGTTTGATGTGGTCATAAAGACGTTCTGCCTCTAAATAAACGCAATCCTTTTCAAGAAAAAAGAGACAGAGGCAGCAGTTGCGAATGGGGTGTCCAACCCTAGCCCCGCCCCTGCGTTAATTGCATTAAATATTTTTAACGCGTTAATCAGAAAAAATTAATCGCATGCGTTAACGCGCTAATTTTGACACCACTATTTAAAACACATAGCTATTGCTACGGTTACGCCTATCGTTTACACTAATCTGGTGTTTTCGACCCTTGAAAACGGAGACTTTTGAAAACGCTGCAGACCCCGTATTAGTTTGAAAACTCTGGAGTTGTGTTTCAGTGTAAACGGACCAAAACGGAGACTTTTGAAAACGATGGCTTAGCTGCCCACATTCGCTCTACGTATCCTTGACGACCGTGTAAACAATAACATCATGCTCATTGTTGTACCCATAGATATGTATAGGTAGATTCCCCATTCGACCGCTCCAAGCACGCAGACGCGTCCGCCATCTAAATAATAGAGAATCTACCTATACATATCTATGGTTGTACCTGCATGAATGGTAACGTGACATGCGTTTTCAGTTGTGTAGTGTAGAAAACGCACTAGTGTAAACGGGGCCTAAGATGACTAAAACTAAAAATAACTAACTATATCGACATTAAAAAAAGCTAATATGGTAAAAAATGCAATACAATTACTAAAATTTCAAATAACTACAAAATTTCAACTGCTTGCTAAGGCAATATTTCTCATTCTCAAGTACTACAATAATAAAAACTAAAACTTAAACTATAAAGAGAAAATAATTCTAATTCAATATATTAACAAAAACTGTAATAGTATATCAGTGATACTAAAATAACACTGATATGTGTAGTAAACAATGTTTTTGCATGAGGAGAACACACAGCTGTTCTCTTCGTAGAGGTCAAGTATTAATTATCAGGACGACTAGCCAGAGAAAATTCCTCCCCACAGAGGCAGATGAATGGAGATTACAGCTGACGCCCTGCTGTTCTCGCTCTCGCCCCCTGCAGGTTGCCAGGTGTCGCAGCGTCTGGCAGAGGAGGCCCAGAAGAGAGAGCGATTTGAAGAGCTGAAACAGCAGCTGGAGCTCGACCAGGAGGTGAGGAGCATATTAATAACCAGTCAGTAAAACCATCTTCAGCTCTTCTAAATGTATGGATGTGGTTTCAGTGGCGTAGTGCTGCGAGACGGAAGGAGCAGGAAGATGATTTCAGCTACGCTCGAGAGCTCAGAGACCGAGAGCAGAGGCTGCAGGCCCTCAAGGAGCAGCTGGAGCGCCGGGCACGGTGGGCAGCATACAGTAACAATCAGAAAAAAGAGCAATTGAAGCTAAGGCTGTAGTGCAGCAGTGACCGCCCACAGGAAGTTCATTTCCCATTCATATTCTCCACAGGCATTTGAGAAATTTATTCAGTAAAGCATTCTGAGCCGTGAACCAAAACAAACAGCTCTAAGATGAATCATAACATTATAATACTGGATTCAAACCAAAGAATTATTTAAGAAAAAAGACGTAGGTACAAGATTATGTACTCTTTTATTATGGAATGAACTACTTATCCCATAAAGCATTGCAAATCACATAATCAAATGAAAAACAATTGATAATTTGTAAAACTGTTGACTAAACGTAATTTGTTATTGGTATAAAATATATTTTAATGTTTATTGCAAAACAGGCAAACTAGACATACACCTAGAATTTGGCAATTACATGCATTTATGTTGAAATTGCATTGACTTTTAGCTTCATATAGCATCGTATCAACCTCAGAGCTCATGGTAGGTCTGTCTTGAAAAGTTCATGTTATCCATAAAAATCTATTTGACTGTAAAGAGAATTAATAGGATTTTTTGCACTGTTGCACTTTATAAAAGGACTCAAATATCCAGAGAGATCAAAGACATTTATTAAATTATGTATTTTCTGTGCGTTCAGGATGGATCTGATCGCTCAGTACAGCCAGTTATCCGAAGCTGCTGCAAGACGAGAGCTCAGAGCCATGTGGAAGGTGCAGAGGATGAAACTCGACGAGCGCAGAGTGAACTTCCTGCAGCAAGAACAACAGAATGTCCAGGTATTATATCATATTTAGAGTTTTTATTCTAGATTTTGGGCCATTTAGGGTGCTTTCACACTTGGTTCGCTTGCCTGGTCCGAACCCGTGTTCGTTTGCTCCCCCCTCCCCCTGCCCCCGCTGGACTGCATTCATATTATTTTATTTGGGTCCGAACCGCGGTTCGCTTGCGTCATCAAGCCACCAGCTGTTTACCCCGTTGCTTAGTAACAACGGCATAGGAGAAGGCAGCAAAATGCCTAGTTGCTCTCTTCATTTTTATATATTTTTGTTTTTGAACGTTGGTTTTGTTTCCAAAGCTTCAGTACATAATGACACTTACGTCTGTCTTATGAATGTACTGCAAATGCTCTAAAGAACGCTGAAGGCGAGCAGAATTGAGATATACGGCTTTCTGCTTGCAGCGCATCAGTCACGCTCGTCAGGAAAGTGAGTGAAATACACAAACACACATTTTTATCAAATAATACGTCATTAATAGCGATTCACTTCCACAATTTGGTACTATTGCGTTCACATCAGCAGCGAACCTTACCAGAGTTCACTTGAACCGTACCCCAGACCACAACCATTTTTAAGCAGACCCGGGTACGGTTTGCAGGAAGACAGTGTTCACATCATCCAAATGATCCGAACTCTGACGTCAATTGATCCTGGGTGCTCACCAAATGTGCTAGTGTGAAAGCACCCTAAGATTTTTTAGGACCTGTCTAGTATCTTGTCTCATTATTGCAATTGTTCTGATAAATAATAATCCATTAGTATTGTTATTATTCTTATTTGTCCTTTTGTTTTACTGTTTTACTAAAAATATAGGTTACACTTTATTTTAAGGTGTCCTTTGTTACACCTTAATTATACATTTAAGTACTGAGTAAAATTAATTAACTAAATGTACTTACTGTATGGTTAGGTTTAGGATTTGACTTACAGTTACTTGCATGTAATTATGAATAATTTATTGTTGTTATAATAGTAAGCACTTTCTCTGAT
>JAFVLL020002490.1:0-31973 GCA_021397915.2 Tor tambroides | reverse complement strand
AAAGTTTCACTTTCTGAAATAACTTACAAGAAAAAATGAACTTTTTCACGACATTCTAATTTATTGAGATGCACCTGTGTGTGTGTGTGTGTACATATATATATTCTTTTGTGAATATTGAATTGTCTCAAGAAAGAAAAGTGATAGTCTTTTGATATTTTGTCTAATTTTAAAGTGTGTATTCAAATACTTTTGAGGGCGATTCATGTCAGGAATGCATGAAGATCACGCACGTTTAGCTGTCTGTGTCTCCTGATGCAGAACTCAGGTGGTGAAGATTAGAGAGAGACGGCACAGGCACGTGGAGTGCTATACCTGCAGGGACTGTGGTTTTAGTCTCATGGAGTGAGGACATTTCTGTGTGGATGAGGAGCTGTACTGTGGGAAACACGCTCAGCAGAGATGCCAGAGAGCCTCCACTTACCCCTGACTCACTAAAAACACTGGTGAGGAGCACTTGAATTCAGTGCCATGGGTTAGTTAGTGTACTCATTTGTTTTAATGTTTTCAGCTGTTTTATTTTACTATCATTGAGCTACTATTGTAGATTTCATTATTATTTTGATTCAGTTTTCATATTTTCCATTTTCATTTGAATTTAAAGGTTTTATTAATTTGATTGTTTTTGTCATTTTTAGTAATTGTTTTGTTTTTGTACTCTATATATGTCTATGTAGTTTTTATTATTTTTTTAAAATTAAATATCAGTTTTAGTTAAATTAAAATGAGACATTTGCCTTACCAACTAGCTGAATTTTTTATTTATTTGTTTAAATTTATATATATAAGTTAATGTTCATTTTATTTCAGGTAAAAAAAAAAAAAAAGTTTGTTTATATACTAATGATACTGGTTTTCAGTAAGTATATGGTCATTTTTAATGATGCTGTTCCAAAACTTCTATAATAATGGCAAACATATATTTCACCTAAAATTCTCTTATTTTATTCTATGCAACACAAAAGGAGAAATGATCTCTCTAATCAATGAATGTGGATGGTGACCAGGATTATCAAGCTCCAAAAAAGGACAAAGAAGCACCATGAAAGCATTATAAGCAGTCCTGAAATCTTCTGAAGCCATACAATAGCCTTGTGTGAGGAACACATTGAAATTGTCATATTCAATACAAATCAAACATTAAAGATATAGTTCACCCAAAAATGACAATTCAGTCATCGTTTACTCAACCTCATGTCTTTCTAAAACTGTATGTGACTTCTTTCTTCTATAGAACACAAATAAAGATATTTAGAAGAATCTTGGTTACTGAACAGTTTCAGTTCCTTTTGACTTCCATTGTATTTTTTTATCCATACTATGGAAGTCAATGGGACCCGAACTGTTTAGTTACCAACATTCTTTAAAATATCGTTTGCAGAAGAAAATCATACAGGTTTGGAATGACATGAGGGTGAGTAAATGACAATAGAATTTAAATTTTTGGCTAATTTATTTCTTTATTGCATACGGTCAAACCAAAATTTATTCAGACACCTTCAAAATTTCTCCCATTATCAGAGTTTATTTGCTCTAGTTTAGAAAATTGTAATAAAATATGACAAGAACTCAAGAGTCAAACTGTGTCAGAATAAATTCATCTGGATAATGTCAGATAACTTTGATAGAAAGGTATGTAACAAAACATGGTCAGGTCAAAGTGTCAAATCCAATTTTTGGTTGCAATTTTTCTGGTATTCCACTCTATGAAGAATTTTTGGTTCTAATATGTCACAGTTTACTTTATCTTGCTATCCTCACTTACATAAATGAACTATAGTGTCCTGCACTCACTAGTAAAAAAAAATATCCAAAATTATATCTGGTGTCTGAATAATTTTTGGTTTGACTATATGTTCTTAGTCCTCTCTAGAGGGCACTATTTTCTCACATTTCACTATTGCATTACAATAATTGAAAACCTGCAGTTTGTGACTTTAGGCTGTGGCTGAGTGATGATCTTATGCTTTCGATAAATGTCAGGCATCATTGTGAAAGAAATGACATCATCAGAATGCATCCCCCAGCTATAACATTGAAAAAAAGATTGTGGCATTGCATGAATAGCTATTCACCTCAGCAGCCTGCAGTCTGGCCTAATTGTATTATGTAAAGGAATAGAGAGCTGTTCAAGGGACGTGCCCTGTTGGCTTCCACTCCCCATGCAGAACTATGAAGGCCCTGAATGACAGGTTTGAGGAACAATACAAACACGCATTATCCTCACGAAGGAACATGATGTTTGTTCACGTCATGTTTATTATCAAAACCTTAAATGACAATGGAGATTCGTCAGTAATGAATGATGGTGACTTGGTGTTAATACCTGGTGGTTTGTTTACCTAACTGTGGAAAAACAAGAGATTAATGTACAATTATGAATTATGAAACAAGCTACATTTATGTAGCACATTATCCAATACAGATTCAAAGCAGCTTCACAGTAATAAACAGCAAAATAACAGTGTTAATGTTGCAAAATTCATCAAATGACTTCAATTTCAGCTGTAAATGCTTATTTCTTTGGTTTCTACATATGAGAGTGAGGAATGTTTTATTGCAGAAATGCCATCACAGTCTTTCTTTTTAGTTTAAAACACTTTTGCAATAAATAGACAAATATATGTTCCCTTTTTTTGTGAACAATGAGAACTGGTCACTGCCAGCATGACAGTTCAGTATAATTGTAGCTTTGTGTCTCAGAGCTCTACAATTCTCTAATGTCTAAATTTAGTCGTGGAACATTTTAATTACATATCTCTGTCAAATTGTCATAACTGAAAGGAACATCATAGAATTATTGTTATAATCATTATTATAAAGCAAATACAAAAGTTGCTGTACCCTTAGTGTGTGAGTTTTTCATAAAACATTTATGGGTCTTAAACACAGTAATGAGTAATCTGTGCGGGATATTAATATTTATTCAAGTATTTTTTATTCATGCTTGCAACGAGATATTAGTCAGCAGCATTAGTCAGAGTGTAATTTTGGCCTTGATATGTCAATGAAATAAAAAATCTGTATATTAAACTGAATTATATATATAAAACTGAATTTTTACAGCATTTGTTATGCAAAGATTGTTTCCAGGCACTGCGTTAATCTTCAGCTTTTCGTTGCGTCATTCCAGGTCACGCCCCCACGCCGCTGCTCAGGAGTGTGGGCGTGGCTTTAGAGTGACGCTCACTTGTTGCTTCATTGGATAAGGTAAAACTTTTCCAGCGAAACATTAACGGACCTTTGACACATTGAAACTTCTCGCTGGGCTGGACAGCTCGCGAGTCCTTTTGACTTTTCAGTCCCAACTGAAACGGGTTGGGTTTTCACAGAAATGTCTCTGGCAGAGCAAAGCCAGCAGTGGTTTCCCACCAGCGTCCAGGTAACGGTGCTCCAGGCGAGGGGTTTGCGGAGCAAGGGGAAGAATGGCACCAACGACGCGTACGCCATCATGCAGGTGGCCAAGGATAAGTTCTCCACCTCGGTGGCGGAGAAGAGCGTCGCACCGGTGTGGAAAGAGGAGGCCGCGTTCGACCTGCCGCTGTTTCACCCCAGTAACGCGGAGCGCTGCACCCTACAGGTGTGTGTGATGCACCGGGCTTTGGTGGGACCCGATAAAATGCTCGGACAGGCGACCATCAACCTCCTGGAACTCCAAGACAGTAAATCCCGTAATAAAACAGAGTGAGTGAACATTGTGTATTATATAAACAAAAACAAAAACTGTAATTTTAGCCTCATATTTATGTACAACAGTTAGTTTTGGTCCTCGTATCTGATTAACAAAATTATATATAAACGTGAAGGCCCTTCTCAAGTGCATCTGAATTTTCTTGGCTTCTTATTAGTGTTTGGACACTTCTACAAGGATGCTTCTGTGCTGAAAGATGGCATCAAACCTTCCTTATGTGGAAATAATGAGCTGTGCTTTGAATGTTCTTGGACTTGGTCATGGTAGACCGAAAGGAACAGGGTGGAATTTTTTCCCCCCTCAACCAGAGACGTCACCGCCCTCCACAAATGACTCAGAATCGAGTCTTTTTTTTCATATTTACAGAAGACGGCTTCTTAAGGATCAGATTCCTAAATGAATGCTAATAGAATGTGGAGAGTAGTAAGACCAAACAAAAAATAACTTCTTGGATAGAATAAAATTCCTATTTTCTTTCATCATAATGTAATGAAATTCCATTAGCATTCCTTTGGATTGTTTGTTAAAGTTCAGTGCAAATCTGACTGGATCTGGTGGTTTTTCCATCTCGCTGTAATCCAGGGCCGCACGGCGTACATTATGCACAGACTTCATGAATAAATTAGTTTGGCTCTAGACATCATTGTAACATCAGTCAGGGCAAACAAAGTTTTGGACTGACATTTACAGAGCAACACACAAATCCATGACAGCATTCTGACCTTGGATTTGAAGAGCTTGGTTTAAAGAGCTTGTGTTTCTTCACCTGCTCTCTGAATGACTTCCATTGTTTTCTTGTAAATGCTCAAAGCCTTTGATTAGAACCTGCCTGGTCATTTTCATTACGAGACCTAATTCAATCTCATGCACAAAGGCAGCCAGCGCTCTGGCCTTATGCCGAATAATTGTTTTGCTCTATAAGTTCAGCTGACGGCTGAGTCAGAATGAAAGCTGTTTTCTAATTAACTAGGCCACTATAGAGCTCAGTTCCTGGGTCTTTTTTGGGTCTGACTGAGACATTTCGTGCTGTCAAGTGTTAGAACTTGTTATGCTAAGTCATATCTTGTCCTGTACCGGCGTGGGCTGCTGTTGCCCCAGGTCAGAGGAACCGGAAACTCACCCAGGTCTCTCTAAGTAAGCCGACTCTTATATGAAACTGGACCTCTGCATTTTCTTGTAAACTGATCTGCAGTACTGTTGGTGATTTTGAAGTTTGATCTCTCAGGGTGTGTGTGAAGATTGGCATTTTTGTGGTTGACATCAACAGCTAGAACACATTGCTTTCATTTGATGTCACTCTTTTATGTTTGGAACAGCTTGATCATTTGAATATTCCAGATTCAGTGAAAGTTGAGTTTCCACTTTTCTTTCTTTTTTTTTTTAATTAAAAAAAAAGCAAAAATAGGTTATGATGAGCCTCTTACAGTACAAGTGAATGGGCCAATATTTGGAGGATTTAAAAGCAAAAATGTGAAGCTTTAAATTCTACTCTTAGAACCGGTTCATTGTTTGAAATGCAGAGCTGTTTAAATGGTCATTTTTAAATAAATAATTTTAACGCTTCTCGTGGCTCGAAAGTGACTATTTTGATTATTTTAATTTATACAGGTTGCCACCATTCACTTTTATTGCAAGTGTAACCTGTATTAGTGTTTTAATCTTTCTGCCTAGATGAATCTGAAGACTTTAACTACTTCCTATTCTTCTCATTGTTGTCAATTTCACTTATCTATCATATCAGTATTTTCTAATGTTCCCAGAACAGAACTTCCTGGTTTTTCTTTTACCGTAACCTATTAAAATCATAATTCGTAATTTATTTAAAATTAAAGTGTATTAAAGTGTAAACTTGTAATTAATAATATTTAGTGTTACACTGTCACTTACTGTTCAAAGTTCAAAATAAATTTATACTTTTATTAATCAAAAGTGCATTAAATTTATCAAAAATGACAGTAAAGACATTATCAGAAAAATACTGTTCTTTCTCTATTCATCAAAGAAACCTCTCTCTCTCTCTCTCTCTCTCTCTATGTATGTATATGTATATATGGAGATATCACTAAGCACAACAGTTTTCAACAGTGATATTAAATAATAAATATTTCTTGAGCAGTACATCAGCATATTAGAATGATTTCTGTAGGATCATGTGACACTGAAGACTGGAGTAAAGATGCTGAAAATTCAGCTTTGATCACATCATTTAAAAAATATATAATTTAAATAGAAAACAGTTATTATAAATTGTAATGTTACTTCAAAATATTGCTGTTTTTACTGATAATAAATAAGTTATAAATAATAAATTCAGCCTTTTTGAACATAAGAGACTCCTTTCAAAGATCCCAAACTTTTGAACAGCATAGTGTGTGCATTTTAACAACCCTCTGAATCTTAATATTAAATTTTGTAATGTAATTCACACCCCTTTGTGCACATTTGTTCTCACATTTAAATTTCCTCTGTTATATTGTGCAGCCATTTAAACAAAACAGTATTTTAGAGAAGGTTACATATCTAGCATCCCATTTTCTGGCATCTGATTGATCTGTTTGTGCCCCAGTTCTCTCTCAGGCTTTGACATACGTCACATGCACTGCCTGATAACTCAATTTCTGTTAGCGTGGCATAAAGTCAAGGCTTGTCAACTGCTTCAGACTTCAAAGTCTTCAAAGAAAACACTTGGTTTGCTCTCTCAGTCACGCATATAGAGGATGCTTCAGAGGATATGCCTAAAATATGCTAAATGCCTCATGCTAATACAGAAGGCATCAGCCGTTTCTTTCTGCTTGACCTCATGCGCTGACACTTTACACACAGTAACTCTTTCCTGATTCCAGGCAGAATGGGAGCATGTCACCTTCTGCTCCGACTGTCACCTAACAAAGTTTAGTTTGTTGTTTGAAGATGGTTTTCTTAATACAAAACCTGTAATATTACAAGAAGAAATGGTGTTAAATTCAACGTCTTTTACCTCAGCAGAAATAATGCAAGATTATGAAAACTTGGATATTGAATCTGTCATATTATTTAAACAAATGTTTTGCCAGTTGTAAGTATTATCAAAATCTCATGTAATGTCACATGATAGAACTGTGTCCGATTATCTCAGCTTCATGCATAGTTAATTGAATATTTTGCAAGTAAAGTGAAACACTATATTGTTGAGCTTAGGCAAGGTTCCTGCGCTGCTGCCTGTGATAAAACAGTCCTGTCACATAAAGCTCTTATCAGTGCGCTGGCACATGCAGGAAGTCTAGCTGCTGAGAGAGACACTGGAACAATGAAACATCCAGTGCTGATTCATCTGATGCTGCCTTCACTTCCTGTCAGGGCACAGCTGTTATTGAGGATCTTTCAGGGCGAAACAGATAAGTTTGTGAAGAACTTTGCTTATTAAAGCCTTATATTATCTTACCCAACACTTTCCAAAAATAGGGTACAAAATAGAGCCTGAAAGTCATTTTTCCCTCTTTCAACAAATGGTCAATGAATAGAGGCGTTTAAGCATAAAGTTTGAACTGTCAGTCATGTAAACAATCAATTATATGTGCATATTTTAATCTACTGTCCATGATGTAGAAACAGTCCATATTATGTCACTACTTTCAGTTTCTAGCAGGGTCATTATCGTTAAGGAAAATTGCAACTAAAACCATAAAAAAAATTGTTCTTTTTCATAAACATTAACTGAAATAAATGCACATATAAAAAAAAACTTAAATATTTTTTATTTAGATAATTGCCAGGGCAGCATTTTACATGTTTAGTTTATCTACTAAAATAAACTAAAGTTCTATAAAAACTATATAGAGAGATTTTAAAAAAAAAACTAATTAAATGGCAAAAAACAAAAAATAACAAACATTTACTAAAATTAAAATAAAAACTGAATCTAAAAATAAAAAGTAATAAAAATTAACAAACTATAGCAGCATATCAAACAGTAACACATCACAGTGTATCTAAATTTTATGTGAATTGCATCATGATGTGGCATCAAATGTAAATATCCGTTTCATATATTGTTATTAAAATGATGAATGATTATATGATTTTAAGTAATCGAGAAGGTCATCATCTCTACTGTTGTACTACAGACCAAAAATCATCAATTTGTGGGGGGATGCAGACTTTTAATTTAAAAAAATTAGCTGATTTTTATGTTAGGTTAGTATTTTGTATATAATAGCTTGTCAAGCTTGTCTAAAAGGTCTAAACTCATCTCAAAGCAGGCAACACCCTGTTGTAACTTCCCTCTTGTGACCAGAAGTGTAATGCAACTTCTATGCAGTTCACAGTCGTCTGAGTGACATCATGACAGAAGCTGCTTGTGTTTGCATCAGTGCATTTCTATGGCTGCGAGGTGTCGTCCGAACATGTTGCGTCAAACGAGCACCTCCCATTTGTGCAAAGCCATTTCTCTTGTCATTGTGTAATTAGCATTAAGGAAATGTGGTTTAACAGCTTTTATTGTTTAAGGCCATACTTGTGATTGCTTATGGTTCACTCCTTCCAGGATTTGATTCAGCAACTTTCTGGTTACCAGCCCTTTAACTACTTCTATTTTACGCCCTGAAATTCCTGTTTTACACCCTGATTGCAGTTATTAAGATTCGTAGTTTAATGATTAATGAAGTCTAAAAACTCTACCATGTCAAATTTTGCATCTGCAATTGTTACGAACTGTGATATATTGAAAGCCTAGTGATAAAATATTTACAGAATATTCAATATTATGTTGTTGGCAATAATATGTTGATGAAATTTGAGATGCTTTAAGATCCTTTAGTTAACATACAGTAGTCAACATTTGAAGCGGATCAAAACCTTTCATCCTAAAACAAAAACAATACCCGTTCTTGTCTTAGGACAACTTTGAACGTTTTTTTTTTTGATCCACTTCAAATGTTGACTACTATATATATGTGAATATTGCTGCTTATATATTTTGTTGGTGCATAAAAAACATTAGGTTCTTTGTTCATTTAATGCAAAGCAGAGTGCAAAACAAGACTTGATAAGATTTGATGGATGTACTGTAGTTCTTTTTTTGCTTCTTGTTTCACTTCTGCTTGGCAACATTAACAGTCTATATTGTGATTATGATCTCTCTGATAAAAAACAGCTTTTTAAGCCATTTCAGAGAAAATAAATAAATATTACAGACAGAAATGAGTTGCTTTTAGTTGTACTGTTTATCCCAACTAGCTAGTTTGTTATTCTCAGACGTAAATATGTGCTGTGTAATGGTGCTAAATGTTATTGAGGCATAGGCGGGCAGCAGTGATGATTCGCTAAAAATCCCAGGGTGCGTTGCTATGTTTAGCTTCAGATTCATCGCAGTATTATTTAGCAGATAGCCACAATGTCATTTAAACCCACGCCCAACATGTTATTTTCTCCGTAGCATTAGAATTGCATTGTTCGCTGTGTCCAGTGCACTTTCTGTCATCATAAACACTAAAGCAGCAGCTGCTGTTGAACAGGCTGGTTGAGAAACAAGATGGTTAATGGTTACTGTATTTAAAAGTTCAGAGATGTCAGGCTTCACCAGTTCCCAGTTGACTTTTACAAGTTTTTAGTGATTTTCCATTTTTCCTGACCCTGATCTGCCAATGTGTGTTTTCTGCCCTGAGTGTCAGATTGAATTCTCAAAATTGCTTTTCTAAGCCACCCACTCCATTCTCGCAGCCATACGTTACTGCAAACAAAAGTTTCCATGAAATGAGTCCTGTGTGCAGTTACCGCACCCTTGTGTCCTCATCTTATTCCTCTCTGTTTTTCATGGATCTAAGTTTGTTGTTCCTTACAGGAATGTTAGCTCGCCAGCTCAGACATTAATTTCCTACAACATTTAGCCTGGAAGCTTCATAGATTGATAGACCTATTTTATTTAGGGAAAATGCAGGTTTTTAATTTCTAAAAACACATTCATTTGAGACTTTCTACACAGTAGATGTTTGTTTTAGACCCTTAAGTCCTTGTTCTCCACTAGTGTTCTTAAGTTATGACAAGACAGTGTCTCGGTCATTGAAACTTAATGTGCTGTTCTGGTTTATAGCCGTTGAGGAATGTCAATAATCACGTGAAACTCTTTACTCGGACTTTGGGATCCCACAGCTTTGAGTGCACAACAACCTTGTCATTTTTGCAGGTCTGACCAATTTTGTAAAGTGTAGCTACGTGACACAACATAATCTCATGTCTTGCTTCCAACTTTCTTTTCTTTGATGGAGGAGGTGCTTTGGGAAATGAAAAATGCTTGAAACTAAACATCCTGTGCTATTTGTTTTCATACAGATGGTTCAAATTGATGGGCAAGACAGGAAAGGCTGACAAAGACAGGGGTGAGGTGCTTCTAGACATTCAGTTCATGAAGAACAACATGACGGCCAGCATGTATGACCTCTCCGGGAAGGACAAGTCACGCTCACGGCTTGGCAAGATCAAGGATAAGCTGAAAGGGAAAAAGAAAGATGGGATGTCAGATTCTGCTTCCGCCATTGTGCCTTCAGTGGGGCAGGTGCTGACTGACAGCGAGGGAGAAGAACCTGATACCACACCTGGAGCCAAAAAAAAGAATAAACTCAAGTCCCTCTTCGCGCCCAAGCCGGGTTTGCACCGTAACATTTCCCAGTCCATGTCCACACTCGCCACACTACCTGAAAAAGACTCAGCCATCAGTCTGAGCAGATCGTCTGGCCTAAATGTAGAGTCTCCTGAAGGTACACACAACAATATTTATTGCTGTAATATTTTCAATAATAGGGATGAATGATATGTCCACTACCATATTGTTCCTGCAGGTCAAACAATACAGTATTGTGCTAGCAACACCAAAGTCCTAGGTTTGATTACCAGGGAAATCATGAACTAACAAATATATGCAAGTCTCTTGCATCAGTCAAATGCAATTTAAATATTGATATCTTCTGATATTATTCTGATATACTGGTTTAGTCTGATTTGGCTAAAACTGGAATCATATTTATTTATTTATTTATTTACATATTTATACATTTAAAAATTAAAACAGTAAAATGTTTGCCAATGACATTTGAGATTATAAACTGATAATTTATTAATTTGATGATGATAAATTATAATTATAATTTATTTTTGTGTTACGGTTTTTAAATATTCAAATTAAGTAGGGTTATTGTAGTAAACTAAAACCATAAATAATTTGGTTATTTTAAATAAAAATGAACTTTAACTGAAATAAAAGAAGATATAAAATATTTATACATAGAAAATATAAAAAGCCAATTTGCCAAGCCAATATTTCTCATTTTCAGTTGTTGTTCAGTTGATGACTGAAATAAGTAAACTGAAATAAAAATAAATAAAAACTATACAGACATACTTAAAAAAAAAAAAAAAACTAAGAAAAATAACAAAAACTCACACAATAATAAAACACAATTACTTCATTACAAAATTACTAAAAATGTTAAAATTAAAAATCTAAATATAAAATCTCAGTGATACTAAAATAACACAGATTTTAAGTTACCGTTAGATGATGATGATGAAAATAGTCTAAATGTAAAAATAGGGAAAATGAGCATGATAAATTACTGATAAATTAGCGAAAAATGACACAAATTTCCAGTATAATATATACAGATAATTGCTGTAGTACTGATATATTGTCTACCCCTACATAATTAAAATATTAATTAAAAACATAATTAGTAGAAGTTAGGGTCTGCCAAAATTGATAAATTGGTGCAAAATTTCAATAGTGTAGTATTGTTGTGATTTTTAATTTTAAAAAAAAAAATTTTTTTTTCCTCTTCAAAGGCAAAAAGAAATTCAAATTTCTGAAGCACAAGCGGACTGGAAGCTCTGACAGCAAGGTTTCCCAGGGTACCGACTCTCTTGGACTGGGGATGGTGCAGAGCAACGTGTGCATCAATGGCAGTCACGTCTACACAGAAGAGCCAGAGACCAGAGGATCCAGGGCCGGTTCCACCTTCAGCCTGAACAGCTCAGGCCACGGATCCATGGAGGATCTGCGCAGAGGTCATGACAGGAAAACTTCCAGCACCTCAATGGACTCCTCTGACCAAACTCAAGAGAATGCAGTGGAAGAGATGCGCAGAAGACAAGAGGAACAGAGGAAACAGGAAGAGGAAGTCAGGAAAAGACTAGAGGAGGAAAGGAGACAGGCTGAAGAGGAAGAGAGGAAGGAGGATGAGAGGAAACAGATTGAGAGAGAACAGGAAGAGGAGAGGAAATGGTTGGAAAGAGAGGAAGAGAAGAGGAAGCTAGAGAAACTGGAAGAGGAGAGGGAAAAGCTTGAGAGAGAGGAAGAAAGAAAGAGGATAGAGAAAGAAGACGAGAGGAAACGGATGGCGAGAGAGGAAGAGAAGAGGAAGCTAGAGAAACAGGAAGAAGAAAGAAGAATTGAGGAAGATGAAAGAGAAAGGAAATGGATCGAGCAGGAGGAAATGATCAGAATAAAGAAGGAACAGGACAGAGAAGAGGCAAGAACGTTGGAGATGGAAAAAGAAGAGGAAAGACTACGGAAGGAAAAAGAAAAGATGGAAGCAGAGGAGAAGAGGAAAAGGAAAGAGGAAGAAGAGAGAAGACTGTCTGAGGAGATGGAAAGAAAAGAGCAAGAAAGGTTACGACAGGAAAAAGAGAAGATGGAACTTGCAAACAAGAGAATGGAAGAAAGGATGAGAGAGGACCAGGTGAGAAAAAAGGCTGAGGAAGAGGAGAAGAGGAAGCTGAAAGAGAAAGCAGACCAGGAGAGAATCAGGCAAGAGAAAGAAGAAATGGAGAGACAGAAGAAAGAGAAAGAACAACGGCCCGAGGCGAAACCCAGGAGTGCTCGACTGAATACGAGTAAAAAAGCACCTGAGGAGATTAACTCGGACTTCATCCCATCCACCAATCCCTTTGAAGACCCTCTCTTATTCGACGAGAGCTCCACCATTCCCTTCGAGCAACCCACCGTTTCTCAACCTGAAGCCCTCAGTCGGTCCACCAAAGTCTCTGCAGTCAAGCCAAGGTCAGTGTCTTCCCTGAAAGCACAGAAGTTTGTTTTTAAATTACGTCCATTTGGCCTTATTCATGAAACATGAACACATTTTTATGTAAATTGTTAGTAAAACCAGCCCAAGAATGAAAATCTGCATGTGTTACATGAATTAGGCCCAAAAACACAACATGGCAACTTAATAATTTATCAGTTCTCAATGAAAGTAAAATGCTGTTTGAGGTGTTGAAATCAGCTACTCAGAACACTTTTAATGTTCAATATAAAGCTATGTGGGGCAGATTTTGGACCAATGGGCTGTCACTGTGGGTGGGGCCAGTTTTCATAAAAAGTTCTATATATAAACAAGCCCTGACCAGCCAGTTGAATGCATTTAGCTTCCATTTACTAATCAGAACCAAAAGGAAGCATTCCTTTTTCATGAAGTTTGTGTTTTGACAGACATCTGACTGACTCTAACAACTCTTTGCAACTCAGCGTTCTTCAGAACTCGTACTTTTATCATTTCACAGAGCTGTTTCAAATCATTCTCCAAATGTCTGCTTTTTTACCAATTCTGCTGGAAGGCAAATCCATGACCCATGATCACAGCTTGAATATTAAAGGCATGGAAGTGTCTCTCAGTGTTTCTGTAGTATGCTTAGACTAACTTGATTTCAGTGTGGTAGGGCCCATAACACCACACTGTCGCGATTAATGCTATCGTGTTGGAGCATTTGGCGTTATTATAAAATATGCAGTAGTAGTCTGTGTTGGTATGAGTGCATGTCTGTACAAGTCCAAAATACCGTCTGGCATGAAAACGCAGTTCTTTTGAAACTATTTCAAGGACTCAAAGGAAGGACAATCCACATTAACTTTTCATTTTTCTCATCATATTTTCTGAAAATGATTATCAAACTGAGTAACCTTTAACCAAATGAAATACCCAAACCTGAATAAAGAGTCTTTCTTAACATGGTCTTATCTGTTTATTTCTGCTGAGATGCATTAATGCTGACAGTTATTTACAAGGTCTCTAACCCCCATTGTTTTAGCTCTCGTGTGGTACTTGATTGAGGTCTAACCCAGGGAAAGCTGGTGAAATCTGTTTTCCTGGAAAACAGCTGATCAGGCAGTTCCTTTTCTCTGACTCATGCACTTGAGGGCTTCATAAAACAGTTCTGGAATGTGTAGGAGACCAAATAGCATGATTTGAGGGTGGCTCTTTAAATCTAAACCAGCTATCTCTTCAAGGCAGCAGTTAAAGTAAGGTAGTTTTGTGTGAGTTTCTCTCAGAAATCTTTATTGCTCAAATGTAATAAATGCCCATAAACTTATTCCAAACAGCTTTGGAATGTCATGAGGATGAATAAATTGACAGAGTTGTAATTTTAATGTTAACTATCCTTTTAAAACGTTTATGGATATTGATAACATTTGCTCAATAACATGAAATATGGTCGGTTTTAATGACTTAAAGGGATAGTTTACTCAAAAATGAAAATTCTGTCATTAATTACTCACCCTCATGTCGTTCCAAACCCGTAAGACCTTCATTCATCTTCAGAACACAAATTAAGATATTTTTGATGAAATCCAAGAGCTTTCTGACCCTCCATAGAAAGCAACGCAACTGAAATGTTCCCAGGCCCAGAAAGACAGCAAGGACATCGTTAAAACAGTCCATGTGACATCAGTGGTTCAACCGTAGTTTTACAAAGCTACGAAAATACTTTTTGTGCACAAAGAAAATAAAAATAACGACTTTATTCAACAATTCTTCTACCACGAGTCACCCTCTGCCTCTGTTTTGGAGAGTACCACGTCGCATACGCGTGCTTTCCTCTGCACGTAAACAAGGCGCAACGCATGCATGTTCTACATCAGCAGCACCACGCCCATGCGTTGTTTACATGCAGAGGAAAGCAAGTGCATGCATCATGGTACTCTCCAAAATGGTGGAAGACGGTAACTCTGGGGAGAAGAATTGTTGAATAAATTCGTTGTTTGTTTTCTTTATGCACAAAAAGTATTCTCGCAGCTTCGTAAAATTACAGTTGAACCACTGTCACATGGACAGTTTTAACGATGTCCTAACTATGTTTCTGAGCCTGGGAACATTTGAATTTCATCAAAAATATCTTAATTTGTGTTCCAAAGATGAACAAAGGTCTTACGGTTTGGAATGACATGAGGGTGAGTGAGTAATGACAGAATTTTCATTTTTGGGTGAACTATCCCTTTAAAAATGCCCTTTCAGTGGTTTTCATGGGTGTTGACCAGAGCAAAGTGGGTTTAACTTGCTTGCCAATGTATTTCAATATTTAGCAGATGTGTTTGAACGAGTTTAATGTTCCTTTTCATTATCCTGCTTCTTCAGTTCTTCTGTCTCTGGAATCTTCTTTTCGCAAGCATCTGTGCCAAACACCAACCCGTTCTTAGATGACTCTGATGTTGATAGCAGAAACACTGAGAAAGTTGTCCATCTTGGAGACACCGTAGACAGGTCAGAGAAGAAACGACGTGCCCCAGTGCCTCCCCAGAACAAGACGCAGATGGGAAAACCAGATGTCCCTTCCAAAACACCAACAATTCCTGAAGCCACACCAGCTTTTCCATCTAGAGCGTCTGAGGACGGTGAAGACTCTGATTCCTGCAGTTTACGATGGGACAAACGTCCTGCACCTTTACCACCAAAGAACAAGCAAGAAGTGCAAAATGAGCATGCAGACCAATCTACCACTCTTCTTCATACCGGAGAATGGAAAACTACTAGATTCCAGGACGAAGACCAGAACCTTTCCTTGGAAAGGTTCTCTGCAATGTGAATGATCCCAAGAATGCTGAGAATGTCCTGTTTGAGAGTGGCATTTCCAAAAAGAAGAGTCAGGCACCGTTGCCTCCTGCCAAATCAGCATCCAGCCAGCAACCAGAAGCTGCATTGAACTCAACCAGTCAACTCAGCATACAAGATCAAGACAAGTCATTAACTATTAATAGTAGCAAGTCAACTTCATGCTTTACCACATCCCTGGTGAACTCATCTTCAACCTCCAGTCAAGCTCTTGCTCCTCTGAGACCGGAAGCAGGTCATGGATCAGGGCATTGGTCTCTCACGCAGGCCAAAGTGTCACCTATTGATGTTCAGCCTGTTGCTGGGCAGAAAAATGGGAGTGAACGTGAGAAAACAGGTGACACTTCCTTCAAACCCTGCAGGTGAGGCCACGCATAGAACTTCTAGAGACCCTTAGAAGTAGTAGCATATGTTTAGGGTAGGTTCCTGTTAGACATCCTGTGGTAGTTCTTGAAATTTCAAAAGGTTGTAAAGTCTAAGATTCTTCGTTGCAGTATCCATTCTCCAAATGTCTCCCTTTTTTACCAATTCTGCTGAAAGGCAAATCCATGACCTGTGTTCACAGCTTAAATAATAAAGGCATGGAAGTGTCTCTCAGTGTTTCTGTAGTATGCTAAAGCCCAAAGTATACTTCAGACATGGAAGGTGAACTGTTGAGACAGAAGAGTCCACTAGGTTACTGCGCACATGTCGAACTCGTTCATCTGCGGCTGAGTACACTTAGTAGTAGTAGCAAGCCTGTAGGTTGGCAGAGGACCTCGAGACAGGAATCAAACTCGGATCGCCGTGAGCACGGTTGCGCTATATGTTGACGCTCTAACCACAAGGCTATTGGTGCCGATAACCTGGCTCATGAATATGAATTACATGTTTCACCTAGTTCTACAACTTCCGTGGTATCCAGTCCTGCCCCTGGAGGGCCACTGTCCTGCAGAGTTCAGCTTCAACTTGCCCGAACACTCTCAAGCATTGTAGGCTAAAATAGATTGTTGAAATCACTGGCACCAATAGTCAGTGCAATCTGTTTGCTTTTGGGAAACACAGGCATGGAAGTTTCTAGCAATATTAAACCCCTTAATTATCTGGTTAGGTGTTTTTAATTAGAGTTGGAGGTCCCTGTTCTGCCTGAGTTATTGCTTACTGCTTATGCAGTTGATTACCCACAGAACCTTTGCTTGGTCTTAAAATTGTCATTTGTTTTGGCCAACTGCATTTTTTTTCTTTCAGGCAAGCAACATAAAACTCTTAATGATTATTTAAAAAAAGGTAGGGAGGCATAAATTACAATGGTTTCTATGCCACAACTTGTGATCACCAGTTCAGGTAACTTATTTCTGCAAGACGTGCGTATCTGTTTACGTTATTACACTCTGGACCCTAGATTACTCATTGTTGGGACTTTCATGTGATGTTCCACATAGCTGGTCTTTCTGCAGAATATGGTTTGCAATGGTTTAAACTTAGTCTTTTCAGAGTTTCAGATCATATGGATGGGGTGTTCAGTTTCCCAGTGTTAACATTTTATTTTTGCATTAATTCTAAAATGGTTATCCAATAATTGAGAACCCCAGATATGAACACTTTAATCTTTGAAAATAAAGGCATCAATTTTCACATTTAACAGTTCCTTCCAATGTTCTTTGAAGTCCAGAAATTCAGGGCAGGATGTATTCGTCACCCTTTCTCATTTTTACAAAGGATTATATCAAAATTATGCACATATGTCTTCTGGCAGAGTTCTGCAGTTGACTGCTTTGTATTCCACCCTTGCAATATCAGATCTGCCTGTAAGACTTACATTCTCATTTCAGGCCCCATGCTGTGAAACCCCTGAGCACCACGGACAAACAGCCAGACCTCAGAGAGACCCAAGACGCTTCCAGATCTGCTAAAATTACAGATGACATGAAAGTCAAGATAAAGGTAGCGTGAGGTTTTTTTTTTTTTTTTTTTTTTTTTTTTTTTTTTTGTTTGTTTGTTTGTTTTTTTTCCTCTCACTTCTGTTGTGTAGCCATTTACCATGCATTGAATCAAAATATGGCTCTTTAAGATGTTGCTCCTCTCGGCTGACTTTTAAGCATGCTATTTGTGTTCAACTGTATCTTTCAGGCCCCAGAGGCTAAAGGGATGGGACCGTACTCCCAGCTAACCCATGAAGAACTCATTAACTTGTTGGAAAGGCAGAAGCAGCAGCTTTCTCAGAAGGACGCTAAGATTGGGGAACTGGAGCAGTATATAGACAATCTTCTGGTTCGTGTCATGGAGGAGAGCCCCAGCATCTTAATGTCCTTGAGCTCGATGAAGAAGTCCATTTGAGTAATTTTGTAGCAGAGTGTTTTGCACTGTAATCACATATGGAGTGAATAACAGTACATGGTTGTGGGTAAATCACAGAGGCTTTCCTTAAAGCCAGTAGCTATAGCTGCAGACACACTAGTGAGCCGAAGATCAGGGTGTATACTTGACGTCTCGGGCTGAATGGTGACAACATGAATGTTTGTTATTCGGCATGCTTCAGATCCACCTAACCATGTGAATGATGCATTCTTGTTCATGTTGAAATAAATCATATGTTAAGTATTTTCTCCAAAGGTTTTTACTGTCCACTTTTTTTCCATTTGATTTGCTAATATTCTTTTATTAGCCAATATCATCTATTAAATGTTTTTGTCAAAGCGTTCAATGGATACAAGCCACACGTTAAATAAGTAAACAAAATAGCGCTACATATATTCTTGTAAAATGTTTTATATAAATTACAAAGCTGTATAATATTTTGTAGACAGATCTCTGTATTGATATGTTGTTTTCTTTTCAATGAAGCACTTTAAATGAATCAGTTCATCTGTAAATAATGAATGTGATCATTTGTACTTTATGCCTTTTGTCATGTAAGCTGACAGCTTTATTATTCTCTGCTTTTGAAATAAAGAATGTCACAGGCGTGGCTTTGCAAAGGACAGTGTGACATGATTGCGTCTTTGTGCCATTTTTAAGAATACAGGTTAAGTGTTAAATGATTATTATTAAAAAAAAAGGGGGGGGCTGGTCTGCAGCCTAACCAGCTGTTGAAGTGGTCAAAATCCTTCTAAAATCAGCCTACAAACCAGCTATGACCAGGATGGAAGACCAGCTGTTTCAGCTGTTTTTTTTTTTCAAAGTTTTATTGTAGTCTTGGTTATTTTATTTTTGTTAACACTATGCAACTTGTCTTTAACATTTCCAACAAAAATATTAAAATTATCAGAAAATTATAAAAGAATATTGTCATTTGCTACTACTGTGTTAAGTTCTATCTTACAAGTGGCCTGTATTACATTATTGTCTTCTCAGAGCTTACAGCTGAATCGAATTCGTTCATAATTGACAAATTTTGCATTCTCAACACTGTTATTAAACTGAATTTGAATCAACATTGAACAGACTCGAGCTGAATAACGACACTGCTGTCTTCTGTAACGTAGAGCTGCTTACTGCTGAACTGAATTTTATAATTGGTTAATTTTACAGTTACTGGACCGAATCTGAATCAACACAACTTACTCAAGCTGAATAATGACACTATTGTCTTTTAAGAGTTGCTTTACAGCAAAATTTGAACGTGTCTGATATTTGAAAAAGTTTAAGTTTTGATTTGACAATTAATTATTAATGACGACACATTTTTTTGCATTTCTGTTTTCTATAATTTCGATTTTATTTTCTCGTAGGAATTTAATATTATGGAACGTTTACTGACGGCGTCGTTTCCGCCCGGACCAATAACGTCATCAGGAAGCGCGGCGGCGTTAAAAACAAACGTACAATTGTCGCAAGAAGAGAAGCCGCTTTCAGCCGTTTGTGCGGAATAGAAACAACCCATTTTGATTGTCTATCATTGTAGTATTCCACCGACCATTTGAGGATCAACTGCCACCAGTAAGATCCCCAAATATTTCAATAATATACAGTGTCAGTTTGTTGTAACACTTGCTGAACACTGTGATTCTCTTTCATTCGTTCCATATTGCATATGTTAGAAGAATGTTTGTCATTTGCTGATGAGTAGATAGTCGCACATAAAGAAACTAAATTAGCCCCTGCTTAATGCTTTTAGATTTTCTGTAAAGTGTCCTAATTTTTAATGTTTGCATTAATAGTCTGATGGTGGCCAATGGTTGATATATTTCTCATGCAGGTATGCCGAGCAACTGTCCCGAGTGTGGCTCTTCTAATGTGGTGGAGGATGATCTGTACTCTCAGAGGCAGTGGGTGTGTGTGGACTGTGGGTCAGTGGTCTCTGAGGGACATCTGACCACCACACTGAGCGATGAGACCCAGGGCAGAGGTAACCCAGCACAAGACACTTCACTTTTTACTGATCTTAATCCACTCTGCTTGAAAACTGCTGGTTTGACATCTGTTTCTTTTGTTTTGTCCAGCTGTGCCCTATCATGCTTCCACAGAGGCATTCAAGCAACCATGTAGAAATCTAATTGCTGGTAAGATCAATAGGTCCTAGTTAATAGTTTTAAAAATGATGTTTGGAGCTTGCTGTCAGGTCCAACGAGTTTTTGTTATGGAAACGTCTCTTTGGGGCCTAAATAATATTTTTGTATTATTTAGGCCTAAATACTATTAGGCTTATATATTATATTTCATTCTTAGGATTTATTTAAATTTTAGTGTAAGTTTTACGTTTATGCACTTTTGTCACTTAATATTTTAAACTTTTTCGTATTTCTTTTTAGCTTTAATTTTATTTGTTTTAGCTTTTGTAATTTTATTACAAGTTAGCTACCTATTATTTCAGTTAGCTGCCACAGCAGCATTTCTAATGTTAGGTTTTTGTGTGTGTGTGGTTAATTGTTTACCTAAAATTAAGATTTGCTGTAAATGTGTTCACTCTCAGGCCATCCAAGATGTAGATGAGTCTGTTTTTCTCCAACAGATTTGAAAAAATTTAGCATAACATCAGTTGCTCACCAATGGATCCTCTGCAGTTAATGGGTGCCGTCAGAATGAGATACAGCTGATTAAAAACCTCAAAATAATCCACAAGTAATCCGAACTCATACGACAGTCCATCAGTTAATGTCTTGTGAAGTGAAAAACTGCTTGTGTGTAAGAAACAAATCCATCATTGTTTTATTTTTAAACTGTCCATAATCCATAATGATACTTTCTCCAGTGAAAAAGTCCATCCCCTTTTGTCACCTCACATCAAATGCACCGCGTCATATTTGTTTAGAACTGTTTTGAACAGTTTAAATTGCAAACAGTGTTTGACCTGTGCATATATCTCTCCTAAATCAAGTGATATAACTTTCTTGATAGGGAAAGCAATATTATGGAAAAAGGACTGTATTTTATTCTGAAGCAACAGTTTGAAGTTAAAAAGGTGTTAATGATGAATTTTGACTAATACTTTCATTCTGACGGCACCCATTCACTGCAGAGGATCCATTGGTGATCAAGTCATGTAATGCTAAATTTCTCCAAATCTGTTCTGATGAAGAAACAAACTCATTGACATCTTGGATGGCCAGTGGGTGAATGAATTTTCAGCAAGTTTTCGTTTTTGTGAACCATTCTTTTCAACATATATGTATGTATGTGTATATACTGTATGTGTGTGTATATATAAAATCAGGACTTGAAATTAACACCCGCCAAATGCGGGTAAAAATCAGCTGTGGCGGGTAACGTCGTCAAATCACTAGCCAATTTGGCGGGTTACTTTTCATAAGTTATGTTCACTCATTAATTTCTTGGGGAAATTCATGCAAGCCAAATCTGTGCAGGTTTAGCGCAAAAACTGAACTCGTGAGACATCATGACATTATCGAGTATATTGCAAAAACCAAACAAAACACACCTACAGAGTGCACGTATACGCGACTGTAATGAGGTCTGGTTAGGCAAGTGCGCATGTACATTTAGAATTCCTTCACTGCATGATTCAGTCTATTAATATGCATTAAGAATGATCACATAACTCAAAATAAGGGGGCAGAAAATGTATTTATATCCATTCATATAGTTAATATCACACGAAGAGTGCCGTTTTTTTCTTAAAAATCAGCATGGTTACAAATGTGATATTGGTTTTATACAACAGTTTTATAAACAGTAAGTTAATATCAAGAGACTTACGTTTTAGACACCATATTAGCTGTTTTTGCTCTATTTCACAAACAAAAATAACTCCAAACACAGCCACAGCGCTGAGCAACATGATGATGTTTCGTTCCTGAATGAGTCAACGTTTAAATGATTCGGTTCAATCACAATGACTCACTTATTAACAGTGACTTACTGCCACCTGCTGGCGGATTTAATTTTATATTTAAAATATCTTTTCATTTTTTAAATAATTTCAAATATCAGTGTTCAACATTTAATTTAAAATCAAATCAAAACTTTATTTATGCATTTGTAACTGCAGGTTAAAGCATTCCATGTCCCTCTAAGCTGCATTAACATGTGAAAATACATCTAAATGCCATAAACTTCTGCAAAGATGAAGTTTATTGATACTGATTTCATAGTAACAGCCTAAATGTATTATTATTATAATTGATTGATTAAATGTAAGACTCAAAAGATGATGCACACTTTTAGAAAAATGGCTTTATAAAGGTAAAAATGCCCATAAAAGGTTCAAATCAATTTAAACTTGTTTGAAAATATTAATTTCTATCACTGCTGTGAAATGACCACACAGAATATGAAGAATATCAGAAACTGTAGGAGTCAGCTGTCCATGGCAGTCCTTATCAGCACAATAACACACTCAACAAAATATCGTCTAATTATCTTTATCGATAAAATCCCAGAAAATAGCCTATTGAGATATTATTTCTTGTCAATATCGCGCACCGTTAGTATTGACACAAAATGATTTGCAATGGTCGCTTTGTCACGTCCAGTGTAGACAGCCTAAAGCTGTTGGTTTATTTCTGGTGTGTTTTTTTTGTTTTTTTTTTGGCTAGTAGAAGTTATGAATGGCTGGTAACTTAAAAATTGAGCAGCCAAATTGGCTGGTGAGTGAAAAAGTTAATTTCAATCCTTGAATATAATATATATGTATGTGTGTGTGTGTATATATAATATTATTTTTTTTGGTTTGGTTTTTTTTTTTTATCTAATATTTATATTTTATTTCAGCTATATATTTCGATTTTGAAAATTACCAAGTATTTCAATAGTTTTAGTTAATAGTAACTTTTGTTGGTTTTGATTGCTTCTATTGTCCTCTTTTGTAAGTCGCTTTGGATAAAAGCGTCTGCTAAATAACTAAATGTAAATGTAGTAACAAAACTGGTATGTCATACAATGGTTTGACAGTTGTATGGACAGTATAAGTATGCAGTTTGATCAGTTTGACATTTTTCTCTCTTTCCAGGCTACTCTCGGGTCCGTGCACTGTGCCGTATCCTCTGATTATCCAGCGACATGGAGTCGGCAGTAGTGAGTCTCTTTGGGCGTGCGTACAACCACCCGAACTTTATCTATGTGACCTTAACCAAGAAGGAGATCTTGGGAGGCTGTTGCGTACTCTCCGTCTGTCGCCAGTGCAACTGGCCTGTTGCCATGGGAACCATTGGTTACCTGTTGGGAGTGGACAATGCGACATTGGGCGCCATTTATCGGGAGTTTACAAAGGCTCTGAACGTTGAGATAAGCACTGTCGGCATCATGGACATGCTGGAAAGCTTCTGTTATGAGTATGTCTAATGCTTTTATGACTTGCACAGTATTTTGTTTGACGTAAAAATCAGATTGGTAACTTTCTGTGTTGTTGTAGTTTCAAGCTGGGTCCTCAACAGGTGGAAGAGGTGTTTGCTGAACCCCCCCAACGGCTGATGGACAGGACGTCTTCTTTGATCGAACTAGCTGCTGATGCCTGGATAGTGACGGACCGCCAGGCTTTGCCTCTCCTCATTGCAGGGGTGTATTTGGCCTGGCAGTCGCTAAATCCTATGGTGAGTGATGTAATATTCTCACAATTGTCATTAAGTGATTAACCCTGAAAGTGAGACGTTTGGGGTCAAAGAATATTATGCATTTTGAAGACAGTGAAATCTTACAAATGCATATACTGTACAAAAGTTTATTTTTGTTGTTAAGAAATCAATATTTTATTCAGCAAGGATGCTTTAAATTGATTGAAAGTGATGGTAAAACACACTTATAAAGTTTCAAAAGAATTTTTTTTTTTTTCCTTCTACTCAGAATCCTGAAAAAAAGTTTACGGTTTCCCCAAAAATATTAAGTGGCACAACTGTTTTCAATTTTAAATTGCTTAGTTTCTTTGTTTTTGAGAAATTAATACTTTATTCAGCAAAAAGGATGATTTGGCTTGATTGTAAGTGACGGGAAACACACTTATAAAGTTACAAAAGATATATATTTTTTTAAAGAAATGCTTTTTTAAAATTTCTACTCAGAATCCTGAAAAAAAGTTTACGGTTTCCACAAATTAAGTGGTAGAACTGTTTTCACAGTTTTAAATTGCTTAATTTAAACTCAGTCTGTTTTTCTAAGGTATTTAGATAATCTTGAATTTTTTTTTTTTTTTAAATTTAATATTTTTAACTCAAAGCTCATCAATTCTAAAAATATACATTACAAAAATTGTAAGGGACATAAAGGCAGTTTCAAGCAAACTGAAAAACGGAATGCACAAAATAAATGTGAGATTATAGTATGTATTTTCTTAATGGCTAAACACATTTTTGTAAAAAAATGAAAATAAAATTATCAATGGACCTGAAATGTATCCTAAACTTATAGAATATATGTCATTTTTTGCAGGTCCGCATGAAATACACCTTCAGTAAGTTCTGCAAGATAGGACAAGCGCCTGAACAGTCATGGCGCAGGAGCAGAGATTCGGTTGCGAGGCGGCTGAAAGAGCTGCGACGTGCTGTGTAAACTGGGCCGAGAGCTGCCGTGGCTGAGGGGCGGCGCGGTGGAGCCCAACACTGTGGTCAAACTGCTGGATGACATCCTGAAGAACCGCAGGGCATTGCTCATTAGGGCTGTTAGAAACTACGAACAACAACTGCAAAATGAGACCCAAACTGCACAAACAACTGAATGTGAGAATGAGCCGTCAGATTCAAACTGCTCTGATTCACCTTCCTCAAAGACACCTGAGCTCATGGATCCCAGTCAGGCCGAATGTGAGAATCCTCCTGATAAAGAAGCCACGGATTGTCAACTACCACCAGACCACTGGAGTAAAAGGCACTTGTTTTTACCCCGCTGCGTGAAGAGTCGCAAGCGGCAAAGGGTTGACGCTCCGCAGCTGGAAGTGACCGGAGATGAAGACATATCAGACAGTGAAATAGAATCATACATTCGCTCTCAGGATGAAATTGAAATGTATCAAAAGGTTTGGAAGGAGCTAAAGGAGGCATAATTTTGTTGTAGTGTTTACATGTAATTAATTGCTGCTGATTTCCTGATACTCTCAGGGGTTTTTTACATTGATTTTATTTATTTCGTGGATTGCACTGATTAGTTCTGTTCGTTGTTAATAAATGCATTTCTTTTTGAATTGGTAAATTGCTCAATTATTTCTGACACTTTTTGTTCTGCTTTTCAAAACCATTTATAAGGTGAAGAATTCTTACTGCCACAAAGACATGATTTTTATATTCCTCCGAACAACTCTCAGATGTATGACATTATTTTATGTTTAATCCTGATTTCAAGTTAAGAATTATGGCCAGTGACAGAAGAAAATGCAAACGGGACCCAAATGTTTTCAGTTTTGGTAAAAAAAAAAAAAAAAATAAAACTTTGACATTTAAATGGAGTGTTTGAACATTTTCTGTAAATGATAAATTATACATGTTGAACACTACTTTTTGTCATTAAAAACAAATCTTTAGACTTTTGACTGCTGTTATTTTGAGAAGTGCATTAAAGCTGATAAATGTAATTATAATTAGAAATCTTGATTCTTATTTCGTAAACAGACTAACTTACGTAATAGAAAAAAAATATTTATATTTTTAACTCCGCAACATGTAATTAGGTAACATTAGGCCCTTTTTTGCGAATCAGCAGGATTTTTTTTTTTTTTTTTTTCAAAATGCAGAGAATAGCCGTGTTTGCAGGAAGTAGGCTAATTTATAATCTTGCCGGAGCCTGTAATTTCATATTGTTTGATTGATGCTTGTGCTTTTTTCGTATATTGCAGTTTCTAAAATCTCTGTGTCCAAAACAAACTGATTTTCCGTTAGCGTATTGTCCTTTTGGATGTATCGTTTTCTGAGACCCTGGTATTATTAGTGTACGAATGCTCGCGCCGAACTCGTGACGGCATTATTAGTATGTGCCGTTTGCCTGAGGGTGTAATACAGACTGTTTAAAATGTCCCACAGGTGTGTGTGTTCTCGACGGTGGCGGTCACGATGATTTAAAGTGCCTGTTCTCATTATGTTGTCTTATTTGTGTGGTCCTTCATGATAAATTGCTGCTTTGAACAAAAGCCCTTCTGGCGACAGGAGCTCAGTCGACGACTTGCATTTTGATGTCTGACGCATTTAGACAAGGTATTGTACGCTTGAAAATGTTTGAATGTCATTGCGTTAGATAATATAAATCTAACCGGCATTTAAAGAGTATGAACATGCTTTTCGCAGTTCATGTGATGATCTACACCTGTGCTTGCTCTGCTAGGACATCTGTGTCAACTTGAGAACTGACTTTAAATACACTACTGTTTAAAAGTTTGGAGTCAGTAAGATTATTTATTTGAAAGAAATAAGCTAATACTTTTATTCAGCGAGAATACATTTAATGAATCAAAAGTGACAGCATAGACATTTATAAAATATATCTATTTGAAATGAATGCTGCTCTTTTTAACTTTTTATTCATCATAGAATCCTGAAACAACCGTCTACACAAAAAATATTAAGCAGAACAGTATTGATTATAATAAATGTTTCTTGAGCATCAAATCAGATTTCTGAAGGATCATGTAACCCTGAAGACTGGTGTAATGTTGCTGAAAATTCAGCTTTGCATCACAGGAATAAATTGCTTTTTAAATATATTCAAATAAAAAAAACTTGTTTTAAATTGTATTAAATTTTCACAATTTTACTGCATTTCTGATCAAATAAGAGACTTGAGCATGAGAGTACTGTATACACTGAATAAAAAAAAAAATCACCAAAAACACCAATTAATTAAATCTTTATTTTGTTTAATGAATAGCATGCAATTTAAACAACTTGCAGAAGCTTTCTCCTCGAAGCGCAGATAAATCAGTTCACTTTGTTGTTCTCTCTTTGTGTGTGTGTTTGACTCAAATGCCTGTCCCTAGGCTCTTCTCTACATTATGAATCAGACTTTAACATCTTTGATTATCATGTGAGTGTTCAATATTGCACTGCACATTCATAGAGCTCTAGTGTACTCAATGTTCACAAAATCCTCTTGATCATGATTCATAAGCAGGAAATTGCTAATGGAAATGTAAATGGCAAAAAAGAGCCATTAATGAAGTCAACATGAAAGCAAAACTGACCCTATTTACTTCTTTAATACAAGTTTCTGGATTTAATCCGCATGATTCCAAAGAAAACATTTCTTCTGTAATTTCTTTCAGCAAAATAGACTGTCTTGGTCAGACCCTTAAAATTCCTTCTGTAAAGTAAGGTCACCACATCTCCAGCTTTCATATAGACACACTTTTCACCATCCAGTCAGTTCCTGATGGATAAAATTAACTCGCATCCTTTTTCATTTCACATTGAATATCCTGTTTTACTCACAAAACCTCACACTGCAGGAGCAAAATGGGTTGCAAATGCTACTTTGTGTAACCTTGTGGGATTCTTTGAGTGCTCTGAGAAAAGCTCAACATGAAGGTTACAATCATCTGTTTTATTCAATAAATAGCGATGAATCATTTCAATAAGTGACACATAATGAATCATTCAAGTTAGCATTTGCAGTCCCTCAATTAGGGAAGGGTTTCATCCATCATGTCTGTTTAGACCGAGACATTTATTTTATTTACATTTCATGGGCCATTTATAGATCTTAAATAGCACTTTTCTGTGTTTTCAGCCTTTCTGAAGCCATGAGTGGCATCATAGCACGACGCTTGCTGTGGCGCAGTGGTTGGCTGGTATGCCGATGCGATGGTGGCAGGTGAACATCTTGCGCAGCTCTGCGCGGAAACGGTCATGAAGCCACGCGTACAGGAACGGGTTGCAGCAGGACGAGCTCATAGCGCACAGATGACACAACAGCTGGATCAGCAGGAAATGGCGCTTGTTGATGAGGCGGATGTCGATGTCGCGCAGGACGTTGAACACGTGGATGGGCAGCCAGCAGACTCCGAACGCCGCCACCACTAGAGACACCAGCCTGAAGATCTTTCGCTTGCGTGCCCGCTGGGCCTCGGCCTGGTCACGCGTTCGGTGTCCGGGGGCCACGCAGTTGCGGAGTTTGACGGAGATGCAGAGGTAGGACACACAGACTGCGGATAACGGCAGGATGTAGGTCAGTAGCAGCGTGCTATAGGCGTACACTAGTCGCTGGGTCTCCTGACCCAACCAGAACTCCTCGCAGATAGTCAGACCCTCCTCTCTGAACTCCACATGATACGTGTGGGCCACAGCGGGGGCGACCAGCACACACGACAGCAGCCAGATCCCAGACAGCAAATAAGCGCAGGCCACCATTGAGATTCGCTTCTTCAAAGGGTGCACTGTAGCGTAGTACCTGTTAAAACACACAAAGATTACATGTGACCCTGGACCACAAAACCAGTCATAATGGTAAATTTTTCGAAATTGAGATATCTACATCTGAAAGCTGAATAAATAAGCTTTCCAACCATTTGAAAGTCTGGAAACTGAGGGTGCAAAAAAATCAAAATATTGAGAAAATCAACTTTAAAGCTGTCCAAATGAAGTCCTTAGCAAAGCATATTACTAATCAAAAATTAAGTTTTGATATATCCGTGGTAGGAAATTTACAAAATATCTTCACGGAACATGATCAATATCCTAATGATTAAGATAAAATAAAAATCGATAATTTTGACCCATACAATGTATTGTTGGCTATTGCTACAAATATACCTTGTTACTGTAATTCATCTAGACATTTTACTACATTATACTTATTTTTTTCTCAAAATCCTTATTAATAGAATAATGTGGAAATAATTCTCATTATATTAAAATATTTTAATTAACAACATAATCAATATTTATTTTTACTGTAGTAAAAATGCAGTATTTTTTTCTTTCAGATATTACCCCAAAATTAAATCAAATAATAATAAACATTACATTTTGTATAAAGAAAATGAAGCCTATTTTTAGAACTATTATGTTGTATGTAATATGTTCTATTATGTTCCATGTAATGTTGTACAATTAAGCACTTTTACCCTCAAATTCTTATAACTGTAGTTCATCTAGACATTTTACTTTTGAGTTTTTTTTTTAAATTTCTTATTCTCATTAATAGAATAATGGATACACAATTCTCATTATTTACTGCAGTAATGCATTTTCAAATTATGTTCCTTTCAAATATTACCCTCCAGAAAAACTAATAATAATAATAATAAACAAGTTTAACCATTAAACATTTTCTCCCCCTCCTTATTACTGTAGTTCATAGTTTAATACTGGATTTTACTTATTATTACCATCACTAATAGAATATTATTATATTATTATCACTAACAGAATAATGCATAATAATTCTCATCATTTACTCATTTATATTAAAACCATGTTAATTTTCAGAATCAATATAGTTGTATTTTTACTATAGTAAAAAATGCAGTAATATAGTGTTTTTATTTAAATCAACATGAATTAATTCAATACAAATTGAAAAATAAAATGTAAACAGTATTTAAAAATTCATATTATTATACTATAATAATTATTTATTTTTGACATTTATAGTAAAAAATACATAGAATTTTGATAATGAGAAAATGTGTCACAAAAACATCACAATGCAAAAATCTTAAAGGGCTTCATTTTTTATTTTTTTTTTCTACAATAAAGCAATTATTTCTTTCTGTTTGGGATTTATGGGGAGAAACCTGTTAAGGACATATCTGTATCAGGTTTTCTGAATATAGAAAGAAAGAAAACAATTTAATTTTGCCAACAAACATCAAAGCAGTAGCTGGAAACAGCATGGATAGTGACCCTTCTCTCAAACTGCAGTTCACTTTCTAAGTCAGACCTCTAATAATCTCTAAAGTCCTTCAACATAAAGACAAAATGCTTTTCAAAAAAAAACATCATTCGGTGCACATCCTTTGGACATCCTTTCATCTCAAGTGATCTGACCCACTTCAACCACTCTTAGCTTTGATATCTGCGTCTCGTAACGGCGTGAGCCATTAGCGAGATCATTAGAGGGTCAGGTGCTCGCACTCACCTGTCGACCGCAATAGCTGTGAGAGTGAAAACGGACACGTATACAGTGACGGGCTGGATCAGGAACACCAGGTAGCACATGAAGCGCCCGAACGTCCACCCGCGAGGGCTGAAGGCATAGGCCAGAGTGAAGGGGACGCAGGTCACGCACATCAGCATGTCCGAGAAGGCCAGGTTGCCGATGAAGAAGTTGGTGACGTTGTGCATCTTCCTCGAGCGGCAGATGACGTAGATCAGAAGGTAGTTGCCAAAGACGCCCACCAGCACCACAAGAACATAACAGGGGATGATAAGCGGCTTGAAGGTCTGCAGAAGGGCAACGTCTGCAAAGGGAAAGTTGTGAGGGGCAGTGGAGTTTTGGACCACTGTCACTTCATAAACTTGGCTCCCAGGAGGCTCTTCAACACCTTGCCAGCCAGAGCCCTCCATCCTTTGATTACAACGCTCCTGTCTCCCCCTGCTGGAAGAAAACACGAAGGTCATCGCTAGTTGACGTGTGATATTCAGATTAGCGGCTGATCAGTGTGGGTTTTCACCTTTGTAAACTCGCTCAGTCTTGAATACTTGGTTACATAACTGCTCAGTTGTGATTTGAAATGCTTTAATGTACCTGTATGAAACCGACTTCAGAAAATCAGAATCAGCTTTATTCGCCAAGTGTGCACAAACACGAGGAATTTGTTGTGGTTTTTAAGAAGCTCTTGGTACATACATACATACATACATATATACATACATGTCTGACATGAGAACAGAAACATTTAAATAAGACTTAACAACAATAATAATAATAATAATAATAATAATAATAATAATGTGTATGAATCTGGAACAGAAGATTTATGTACAGATTTGTGCATTATTTTCTCTATATATACAGCTGTATAGAAAATATGCATATGTATTTACATAGAACTTGAGAGAGAGAGGCAATAATTAGAGATGGAGAATGAATTACAGGCATGAATTACAGAACACAGGTAATAATTCCTGTGTTAGCTGTTTAGGCTGGATATGGCATGGGGGAAAAAACTGTTTTTATGCCTAGATGTTCTGAAGGTCTTAAAATAGCTTTTGTTCACTTTTTCCCAGAATCCAGGCATTTTAAAACACAGCAGTCTTTGCCTGCAGTGATATATTTTTCCAAAGAGCCAGTGTACTTTCACTGTCAAACAAGAATTATGAATGTCAAAGCTTAAGCGCTGCTTAAATTCAAACAGTTCATGTAGGCCTAATTGGTGCAAATACAAAAGGACATAAATGCCAGTCATTTGATGAATTGGCATTAGGCTTTATTCTCTGGTCTTGCTGAGTGAAAATTTGCAAAAATGAAGCTTTGCAGTTTCATAAAATGCTCCATTTCAAACAAAGGTTGCATATGGAAGTTGCACTGTGAATTTAGGATTAGAATCTACTATAATTTTGAGTGCTAAGAATGATAAATGTCAAATCTTAGCAGATAAACGCTGCTTATATTCAAACACTACACTCATGTAATTTGTGAAAATGCAAAAAGACATTTAAATGCCAGTCATTTGATGAATTGGCATATTTTTTTCTGGTCCTGCTGAGTTCAGATTTGCAGAAGTGCAAATTCATTTGCAATTTCATAAAATGCCCTCTTTCAAACATATGGAAAGAATTATGAAATGTATCTATAAAAGTTACACTATGAAATGTGATTCCTCAATAGAATCTATACTGAATTCAATGTTTTTGTGTGCTGAAATGAATTAATGAATAATTTGCCCCCATTTTTCATGAGCTCAACTCAAAGCTCTAAGACTTTTTCTATGTACACAAAAGGCCTATTTCTCTCAAATATTGTTCACAAATCTGTCTAAATCTGTGTTAGTGAGCACTTCTCCTTTGCCGAGATAATCCATCCACCTCACAGGTGTGGCATAGATGCTGATTAGACAGCATGATTATTGCACAGGTGTGCCTTAGGCTGGCCACAATAAAAGGCCACTCTAAAATGTGCAGTTTTATCACACAGCA